>JABUQX010023076.1:7500-10000 GCA_015478945.1 Trachelipus rathkii | reverse complement strand
TATATTATGATTTGATAATAAAGATGCGGGCAATTATTATTCTGATAATGCTTATATAGTAGTAATAAATTCAAATTTTATAGTTAATTTGCATACTCCAGACAGCCAGGACGTGAATAAAAATTTCGCTTCCCAAGTAGGGGGGTGCTTGGCAATCCCGGTTGGAAATGGAACACTACCTTTCCAAATATCTGACGAGGTAATAATAATCGTGCCTGTTAAACAAGATGAAGCGCTCATTAAATTACTCACGTCGAAAACACTATGAAACTGTGCGGTTACTTAACAACAAGCAAAAATTTTGAGTTAGAGTGTGAAACCCTTTTCGGAGTTCTCCTACATTTAATATTCGTTCATTTCCCCCTTTATTCTTAATTTCTTTAAAAAAAATTGCGAAAAATTATTATTTTTTTCTGCTATTCTGTTCAGGGTTGCCACATTAGATATTTCATGACCAAATTTCGACAATTTTAACAAATAAACTGAAAGAAGTGGTTCATTCTATATATAGTAATTAAGTTTTGAAATTTGCATAAAAAGAGATATTGACAATTAGCCCGAGAACAATAATGCGGAATATGCTTTAATTAAATTTTACATAATTAGAGACAAAAAAAGCAGGAAAAATACCCACCCGGTGTGATTAGTAGAAGTCCAGTACTTAGTGTCTGTGGCTACGATGTACTTGGCGTTCGTGCTGGAAACATTGTTAACGTTTGGTGCAATTTTCATGTAATTGTCATTTTTTTTTTAATACCTAAGTGGAAATTATCTTATTATAGTGACCACTAATGCCTTATGAAACTCCGTCCCTGTAAAAATAAAATGTTGATGACTTGATAACTTAAAAATTCGATCGACTTCTTATTGTGGAGTAACGTGGTACAAGTTTCTGTCAGAGAAGAGTAGGACAAGAGTTTACTCTTCAAGTGAAGAATCGCTACGGTAATTCACTACTCAATATCAGATTTGCAAGTAACGCTTTGTTATTTCAATTACATTCAAATACTACTATATATATTAATATATATAATATATTATATAATATATATATTCATATATATATATATATATAATATATCATATAATAATATATTACTGAATATATAGTCGGTCAATAATATATATATTATATATGATAAATAATTACGTATATATATATATACTATATATATAATATATTATATATTATATATAGTATATATATATCTATATATTATATATACTATATATATATATATATATATTATATATATATATATTAATATAATATATAATAAATTATATATATATAATATATATATATAATATTCACATAAAAACAGATAGTCAATGAAATAATTATTTTTAAAATAATTGCATTATATTATTAAATAAATTGAATTTTTTTTTTTAATTTTATAATAATAGACAAATATATTTGTAAATACATATAATATATTTTTTGTAT
This sequence comes from Trachelipus rathkii, assembly GCA_015478945.1. Taxonomy (NCBI): domain Eukaryota; kingdom Metazoa; phylum Arthropoda; class Malacostraca; order Isopoda; family Trachelipodidae; genus Trachelipus; species Trachelipus rathkii. The sequence goes on along the minus strand of JABUQX010023076.1, from coordinate 8,550 downwards.
ATATTATTATACAAATATATATTTATATAATAATATATATAAATATATATAATATCATATATCAATATATATATATACATAACTATATATAATATATATAATATATATATATATATATATATATTATATATATATATATATATATATATTATATATATATATATATATATATTATATATATATAATATATAATAATATATATATTATATATAATATATATTATATATATATATATATATATATATTAATATATGTATATATATATATTTATTATATAATATATATATAAATATATATATATGATTATATATTTATATATATTATAATATTATATATATTATATATGATATATATATATCTAATAAAATAATTTTTATCAGAAAATAAATTTAAATATATATATATATATATATATATATATATATATATATATATATAATTAAAATAATTTAAAAGCATGCTAAAATTAATCAAAATTTTAATGAGATAAGAGCAATTAAGTGAATTTTTAATTTTATTTGTAATTTAATTTGAGTAAATTTGGGTTTTGGATGCAAATCTAATTATGATTTTTGCTGAATATAATATTTTTATTTTAATAAAACTTTTATAGGCCTTCTCTCCTAAATAATAATAATAATAATAATAATAATAATAATAATAATAATAATAATAATAATAATACATAATAATAATTAATAAAATAATAAAATAATAATAATAATCAATAATAGATAAATAAATAAAAAATGAATAAATAATAAATAACAATAACAATAATACTAATAATAATAAAGAACGAATGCGAAATAACAATAAGGAAAAGAAAAGTTATCAATCATAATTCATACATAAAACTTATTATAATCTTAATGGAGAATCATAATAATAATAATAATAATAATAATAATAATAATAATAATAATAATAATAATAATAATAATAATAATAATAATAATAATAATAATAATAATAATAATAATATAATATTAATTACAATTACAATTACAATTACAATTACAATTACAATTACAATTACAATTACAATTT
>JABUQX010023076.1:0-2500 GCA_015478945.1 Trachelipus rathkii | reverse complement strand
TTTTTTTTTTTTTTTTTTTTTTTTTTTTTTTAAAGTATAAATAACTCGCCCCATCAATATCCATTTTTCCCAGCTTCATCGAAACTGTTATTACCTTATGCGGTTCTATATTATATATATAATATATATATATATATAATATATTAATTATATATAATAATTATATATATATATATATTATATAGTATAGTATATATATATTATATATTATATATATATATATAATATATATATTATTATATAATATATATATATATATATATATATAATATATATATATATATATATATATATATAATATATATATATAATAATATATTAATTATATCATATATATATATATATATATTATATATATATATTAATATATCAGTGGGCCGAAAGCGTCCAGTCATAACTATTGAGTGCGGCGAATGACTACCAGATGAGATAAAAAAATAAAAATCAGACTCTGTTTTTCAAATTTCATTGATTATTTTCATTCTTCATTACTATATAATATAGTAATATATATATATACTATATATATCATATATATATATATATAATATATAATATATATCAATAATATATATATATATATATATCTATATATAATATAATATATATGCCGCCTTGAAAAAGCGGGAATCAATACAAATGAATTTAATATTAATATTAACATGCCCAGAATCCCCTGTAAATTTGTCAGATCAATTGCGAGCACCTTAGTTCAAGTAATGTTATGTAAATCGTTCCACGCAATCAAATTGCCGCAAAAAAATGATAGTGATTCTAACATGTGTTAGCTCTATCTCTATACAGGTAACATGGAGGGGGGTTGCTACAGCTGTCGCTGAAGGAACTGATTGAGCGAATTTGTTTCTCAATATTAAAAGCATAGTACTTTAAAAATTATCGTTCAAACTTCGGGACTTCCTGAAAATATAGTAATTATTAAAGAATTTATAAATTCAAAAATTATTATTAGAATCAGTGAAAATATAATAATAAATTTCACTCTTTTTACAAAAATAAGGTTAATTAAAGTTCCTTACTTTAGAAATAATATATATTTATAAAGTACGAAATATGATGAAACAACCTTAAAATATTGGCAAAAATTCGTTTTCCTTGAAAGAAATGTATTTTAATGGGAAACTACTTTGAAAAATAACCTAAATATATTATTATTATTATTATTATTATTATTATTATTATATATATATATATTATTATTATTATTATTATTATTATTATTAATTATTATTATTCATTATTCCAATCCCAGTCTTGTTTGCTGTTATTATTTCCATGCTTATTGCTAATATTTATTTGAATTTCATTGTTTTGCTGTTTTTATTAACTTAATTTCTGGCAGTACATATTGGAATTTTAATAAAAAGCATTAATACGTGACATCTCTCTCTCTCTCTCTCTCTCTGCTCTCTCTCGTCTCTCTCGTCCTCTGCGTCCGTGTTTCTCTCTCTCTCGTCTCTCGCGTCTCTCTCTGTTCTCTCTCTCTCTCTCTATAGAATATATATATAGTGTAGGAGGTGTATTATAATTATAGATATCATATATAGTGTGTGTATGTATTATATTAATATATATATTATAAATAGAGTATAACTCATAACCGTTAGTAACAAACTTTGCCCATGATCGGCGCTTGTGCGTGCGCCCTGTAGCATGTCGCAGCATCTCTCCTCTGGTCCCCGAAACTCTTAACCCTAGGAGCACTCTAGGAAAAGATGTCACTTCTCGGCGCAAATAATTTCCGACGCCTGTCCTCGAATGTTGAGACACTCTCAGGTAGGTTTTCGCCCTTCAGTTAGAAATGCACTAGCAATCTTCTTCCATGTTTAAAGCCTCAAAAACTCGAATTCTCCCAGAGCTTCCAGATAGGATCTTGCTTCAGAAAGCGCAACAAGATTTCCAATGCTGGGGTCCAGAAAGTAGATACAAGCAAAGGAAAAGGACCGGTTGCTAGCCCTGTCCCGCCCCGTATAACCCGTTGCGGAAGGGAAGAAAATACTATATATATATCTATAATATATATATCTTATATTATGATATGATCTTATATATCTTATTATATGCTTATATAGTAGTTATATATATTATATATATATATTATATATATATATATAATATATAATTATATTAATATATATATATATATATATATACTATATATATTATATTATTATATATATAGATATAATATATATATAACTTTTTTGATAAGTTTTGCCCACATAAGGCTGATGAAGAAGTTACTTCAATGTGGTATAGGTGGGAGTGGTACATTTTTTTTTTTTTTTTAAGTTGTCACACCACTCCACGGGCAAGAAAGCCCCTATTCAGGGAGGCGAGGTGTATAATAAGCCACCAGTTCATCGCTAGCAAGAAAAACAAATGTACGCAGAATGAGAACTAGACGCAGGCTTTAAAGTGGAGTGCACTAGTAGTGAAGATTTAAAATTCACGCAGGAACACAGAAGATGGAGAGATCTCT
>JABUQX010023075.1:0-37865 GCA_015478945.1 Trachelipus rathkii | reverse complement strand
GACACTAAATGGATTATTATCTTACTGTTACACATGTTTACGAGATAGTGTAAGTAATAAAACTTGCCACAGTCTCGGTAACAGTAATGATCTGGGTATATATAGAGAGACCGTAACTATAATATTTACTGGGTATATACTATATATATCGGGCAGTGACAAAATTTTCATAAAATAGAGCACTATCAATATTGCTACGATGACCTAGATGGCAAATCGAAATAAAGGAATAATGAGACTAATAAAGTCTGACTCACGTATCAAGTAAGTTTGTGATCGAGTATTAATTTATGTGTGTGTTTCTTTCAGTGCATTCACGGTTGATTGTACTTTTTTGCTTGAGGTTTTTCTCATTTTTTTGGTTTGGGTGTTACCTTCTTATAACATTTCAGCTTTTTGTCTATTAAATACTCCTTGTGCCCTAATGACTCCTTGAATAACATTGAATACTCTCTTTCTTTTACCTTTATGCTTTCTTCGAAATCATATTTTGCTCTTCTTATTGTATGAGTGTTTGCTCTATATTGTCTCTATATTCTTTGTCCAGTAGTCCTCTAACTCATTTTAATAACTTATTCTTTTGTTTGTGCTATTGTTATTACTTCCTGTTATATATAATTTAACTCTTGTTTCCTCGTAGACTTTACATGTTTAGGGTGGTGTAGGTATATTGTGACCCATAGATAGATATTTATAGAGTTAAACAAAGGGGAATAGTGTGGATTCCTCTGTAGGAGGGACATAGGTGATGGTAAGATGGGAATGGAATCTACGATAGGAAATAACCGCAGCGGTTCCACGTCGGGCTACCGGTGTGTAAGGTGCCTGGGTTTTCCACAGGTAGGGTGTGTTAATATTCCTTTACCACATTTATTTAACGTATATAGTAGTATAAGTTTAATTCGCCTATAAGATATTATTACCGATAATATAGCTCATAGTCTGAGTAGCTAGAGTATAATTTAAAGACGTTTTAGTATATACGGTTTATACTGATGATTAAGGGGAATCCGTCATTTTGGTTAATAAGAGGTGGGTGATATTAATTTACTTGTTAAGAACTTTATGATTAGGCCTTTAATTATATTACTCATTGATAGCAGAGCTCTGATAATTCGAATAAGCTTCGCTCTGAGGACTGTTATGTTTATAAAACCATGTGACGTATATAAAAAGATGTGATTAAGGTATGAGAAAGGATGTGACAGAAGGTTGTGTCTCGGTGTTTATGGAGAAAATGGTGAGTTAATACCAAAGAATATGAGTTGTTGGAGAAGAAGTAGAGTAGGAGTGAGTCGGTACTTTAGTGTGGTAAGGGCAAAGAACTATGTGATGTCCTGCAGGGTATGAAATAAATATGAGTTTGGGAGAGGGAAAGTTTTTGAGTCTGTATGTGATTTGAAGGTTACTCAAAGATCTGTTAGAGAAGTGGTATAATAATGAAAGTGTGAAAAAGATTCTTTTTAGTGCTTGTGGATTGAATAAGATACTCTCGTTTATATAAAGTTATAAGAAACAAAGGGTAATTAAGGTGATATGACATAGAATATGAGATTATCTGTATATGTGGATAAAGACCATAGGGAACATATGATGTCAATAAGAGAGTATGTGAATAAGTAATATGAGGTATTGAGAGTTAGATGTAAGTAATGGTTGGAAAGTGATTTAGTATGATTAGTGAGTGACTCTTTGAAAATCGTGTGACAATTCTGTTTTATGCATAGGCGTGGAGGAAAGTCGTGGTATCAGGGGTCGACAATAATGTCGTGTGTGTCGCTCTCATTGTGGTGAAGGTTTGCGTGAGGATATAGCTTTAAGACTTTCTAGGCTTTAATTGGGTATGTATGTAGTCTGGTGCGTAGTGTAACATAATAGGAGCGCCATGGAGAGCAGGTGGGATAAGTTGTTTGGGTGAGTCTGATAGGCCTACTTAATGACAAGGGACGTTCGACAAAAGCTTATCGACAGTAGATGGGTATAGAGGAAAAAGAAATCAATTTTCACTCGTGAGGTTTGCATAAGAGAAGGAGAAAACTAATTAGAAAAAATAAGTATGGACAGATAATGAAGTGTGTAATATGTAGTTCATTATACCAAATATCTATGCTACGGGGTGTGCGCCAGTGCTCCCGAAGAACCTTTAGTTTGAGAGACAAGATCGGTTTTATTAGGTGCGCGCGTAACGACGAGAGAATAGGAACTATGAGACCGGATAATTGATAGCTCCGGACAAGGCAGATGGAAAAAGTAAGTTATCCATTCATATCGACCAATTTTCAGTTTTGCAGAGATTAGACATCATAAAAGTTTGACTAGAAAGTGTATGAAAAAAAAATGTAGAATTATCTATATTAAGTAGAAGTATAGTGAAATTTGCCTAATGGGAGTCTGTGGTTGATGAGAGTGATTTTCATTAGGGAATATGACGTCCAGAGTGTGTGTTTGGCTCCAATCGTAGAAATGAACAAGTTTTGGTGTTCAAAATAAGAATGTTGATGATGACAAGAGGACGACTCAACTAGGGCCGCTAGGCAAACCTCTTATGGTCCGTAGTTTCCCTTCTCTCTGTATGAAGAGAGAAAGAAGATGATGTATAGAAACATATTGGACATCCATACGAGTGTGGATCGACTCTATGTTTTTGGAAACTACGCCTATATATAAAGTGTAGATCATTAATAGAGAGTTACTCTCATTAGATATAAGAAGGTAAGAGGATTTCTCTTCGTTTGAGAGAGAATGATCTGAGTTAGTCAAAGGGAGAGAACGTGTATATTCCCTGGTATTAGTTATCGAGTCCCGTGTTAATAGATACTTGGAAGAAGATGCTTAGCTCTATGCTTAAAGCGCACTAATAAACCTAACGGTGCTGAAGATGTAATTAAATACGGGTGAGTGAACTGTGCGCTTAGTGAATTGCGAACGTCGAGTTAAGAGACGCGTTCAGAAATGTGTTTTGTTCTAGAGTGAGAATGATTAAGTAGTCATTGTTGAAGAGTTTCACCTGTCCTACGAGGCGAAGGATTGGTGTACAGATCACATGGGCTAGAAGCAGAGCGCTTGCTGGTTTGAGTGGATATGGTAACGTAAAAGAGGATTTAGTTCTGTTTACAGAGATAGTAAAAGATCAATGAAAAGAAGAAGACAAACACGTGTATTGTCTACTAAATTAGACTACTCTACATACCATACAAGTTTGGTCACCCAAGCAGAGAAGATATGGATACTAGTGCAATTATTTGAGGGTATGTAAGTTATCATGCAGATATGAGTGTGTCATTAATGGTAGAGATTGAGTAACTTATGAAAATGAACCGAAATGTAAAAAAGTATTTTTAATACAGTTGCATGTCGCTTATATAACACAAATCGATGGCTAGAGTGAGATGAATATTAATTGCTCGACATGTGCATAACAATATAAATACCTCTCGATTATATAAGGTCTTTATATCTCTTGTATCGTTAATTTCTCCCGTGTGGGTGTAATTATATTAAACTCATTTTCTTAACTTTTAGTGATGTATCGCTTGTTATTCGAACTTATCGAAGGGAAAATACCTCGTTAGATATTTTATATTTCGAGACAAAGAAACCATTTAATGGGGTCACAAATATTTCTTCTGGGATGTTACTGGGTTGGTTACCATAAAACCACAATTGGACCTCGTGTTACTGTAGGTTACATGACATGTTACAGTGATATTCTCTTTAGAGGTGTTTGATTTGTAACTTCTATCTGTGGAGAACCTTGCGTTTATCTGTACAGTGGCTAGTTGCCTTAGTATAAGGGAGTAAGAACCAATAAGATAATTTAGTGTGAAGATAAGTGATATATTTGTGAGTGAGAATAAATACATGTAGAGTATATTTCCTGGGTTTAGAGTTGTTATGGTAAATGTCATCATGAGATGATTTTTGATATATTAAGATAAGGCTTGAAACATTAAAAACAGAAAAATGTATTAGATAAATCCTTAATGTGAAAGGTTTCTTAGTTATATATAGGTGCGTTGGTAGCGTCACAGGTTACTATATGCAGAATAAGTCTCTTGGTGTAAGCTAATAATGTGACAGTGGTGAGAAGATTAGGGTAGGTTTACATAAAGCACTCACGTAAGATGAGAGAAAATGTGAATAGTAATGATAATGGACGGTACTAAAAAAACGGAATCTGTTAATGTGTGATAGCTATAGGTTTCAGCTAAGAATATTGAGTTCTAGTTTATAATATTAATAAAAGGGGTAGTTGTATTCACCAAATCAGTTTATATATATAGGTATATATGTGATAAAACAAATTGTCCTAGTGGTTCCCTAGCATCTGCACAGATGAAAGTCTGAGGAAAGTGAAGGTATCACTCTTCTATTCAAGTAGATGTGTTGTGGAAGAGAAAGGCCTCCGAGGACCTACTTCTAATAAATCATTACTAATTTGGATTTACCTACCAAAATTACAGTCAGCATTCAATAAAAAAAATCAGTAGATGAAATGGTAAATAAGATGAGCAATGTAAAGGCCAAGAATACATGTTCACCATATCTGGAAGTGCTAGGAAATGTAGCTATAGTATGTTTATTAAATAAATAGTGGAATGATAAGATAAACAGTTGGAAGGGGGCATAGCAAAAGTAAATTGCAGATATCTTTTCATGTTCAATGAAATTAATTTTTACAATCATCACAAGAGTTGATCAAGTGAGCGATTATTGAACCATAGAATAGCAAAAATAGCAATTACACTAATTAGGCAAGGGTTGAGTAAGGGGAAACGGAAGTGGACGTACTGTGAACAAACCCGTTAGGAGTGGTAGTTTTTTGAGTATATATTGAATTATTGAGGAATATGAAGTGATCGAAACCTGAGGTATTGAACATGTTGTCTGTAATGGAATAGTGAAAATCCAGAAACAGAAACTGATAAGAGGAAAGATCAAGAATGATTTGCTGAGAGAGAAGTGATGCTGGAGAGTAGGTATATAATATAGTGTAGTAAGAGATATACATACTTGCACGAATTTAAAAGATACTAGGTGAAGGTAGAAATAACTCATAGTATGTGAAAGTTTTATTATTATTAGGGGGGTAGTGGGATATACTTCTTTGGTCGTACTAAATATTCCGATATATATTGTGGGAGTTCTCACCTATGATAAAGAATGGTTTTGTTGATACTCTTTTATAGATAATAAGTAATAGTTATTTAAACATACAATCATGTGAATCCATGAAAATTTCAATTAATCATAAAGTAATCTAAGATAAAGTCAATTTTGTAGTGAATAGTTGAATAGATAAGTATCAAGAGGTTTTTGAGTATAGGAGCATTTAGTGTAATGACTGCATTATGAGAGATAAGTTATCATACAAGCAATTTAACTGATAATTAAATTTATATGTATTTTTCGTGTGTATTTGTTCGGCGTAATAACTACGATATTATACAGGTAACTTAACATCACCCATAAAGATAAAAATCTCTTAGGAAGAATTTTTGTTTATTATAAACAAGACTAAAGTAGTGGTATTAGTAGGGTACATTGTTAATAGTGTAATAAAGCTCTATGCCTCGCGTTGTGCACTTGTGATTTTTGTAGGAAATTATGGGAGAGCACTTGTGACGGAGGCACTACGTGTTTACTCGGCTAATAAGATATTGAAGACTATGTCTTAGTATCATACTAAAAAGCCTCGGAGGGAGGGAGTGCTAGTGTCTCACAATATAGAGAAGAGAGAGATCACCAGAAGAGTGTATCACCTGCCATACCGGCGATCTGAAATAAGATTAGAAGAATTGAGATGTTTCCAAATCTTCGTGTTGAGGATAAAATCGAAAATTTTAGAAAGAACAGAGTTAAAGCGATAGGACGACAGGGAAAGTGTTAAGAAGGATACACGTTTCTAGGCACAAGCTGAATGAACTTACCTTTCTAGTAGGATGGGAAGGTCCAAGTTAATCCTAAAGAAAATTCTCTCTCTGTGTGAATGAAATAAAAAGTTTTAAAGGATAGCTGACGTAATTTAGTGGGTCTTGGTCCAAATTATGACAATTCTTAAGAGTAGTCTGCTATTTTTTTATAGATAGATTATGGGTGTTTTTGTATACTGAGAGGAATTGTTAGTAATAGTGTGTTATTGTGGAAAGAGAAAGGGTAAGTTGAATAGGGACAATGTGTATATCATACTATTTTTTGGATCCGAATTGATTGAAAGGTTTGTTAATTATTAACGTAAAGTATCTGGAATCAATCGTAATAAAACAAAGCATAGCCCAATTTTGTCTTACGATAAACAGATTTGTCAAGTAGAAATAGGAATGAGTAAAGATACAATAGATGAACAGATTGGTGTGCTGGTTATTGAGAAGTTCGACACAGTAGTTTAATAGAGGAACGTTGCATTTAAATAAACTCACGACTAATCGTGGAATTATTATGTTGAAATATGAGGCCATGTGAGATCACATAACGAATTAACTGTGTGTAGGTCTCTATGGTGGGGCAAATGAATTGGTTATTTGTGGTCAGACTAGACCTGATCTTTGTGTTTGCAGTAGGTGGTGAAAAGCAGGGAGGTATTTTAATAGGTATGGTGTAGAGTAGAGGAATGCAGGAAGCTGGAGTTTAGGCGAGATAGAGCCATACGCAACATTTAGTGGCGAGGCATAAGAAAATGTGATAGCAAGATGAAAAGAGTTTGGAGATGAGTGGTTGGCGAATTTAGGAAGAACAGAATTTTGATAGTCAAGAAGTGTTGTATACTGATAGTCTTATTGGAACGGAAGGAAGAGTGCATCCACAAGGAGGAGGATTCTATTGTTGTCTGGAATAAAATGGGTTGCACGAGATATGCTCCAGGCGCGAGCGAATAGGTGTCGCCCGATTGTGTTGGTAAAGAGTCATAAATGATTATGCGTGTATTTAGTAATGTAGGAAGTTAGCGATGTGTTTTTACTAGTAGGTGGAGGCTGAGGCTATGGCTTTGTTGAAGGTGACTAAAATATTATCGTTAGATGGTATACATCAGATTGGAGGAGGATCCCGTGCCATGTGGTACCTATGAGAAATATTTGTGTGGTTAATAGTGACTTGTGAGTGAGCTGTGTAGCATGTAAGGTTGCCACTATTATACCGAGCAGTAAAAACTGCGTGCTGTATTGTTGATTGATCTTACTCAGTCGGCATACACCACGTGATGAGAGACGCAGAACACTTTGAGATGGTTAAGTACATGGTGTATGAAGGAATTAATAGCCTTTAAGCATATCGAATGGTGCTAAAAAAGAAACAGTCAAGTGTTGGGGTAAAGTACGAAAGAGCAGCTTAGACTCGATATGCTTTACCAAAGGCAAGAGCTAAGATCGTAGCAAGGGGCTATACAAAACGAATACTGATCTGCAAGACACAAACGAGCGATCACGAGACCACGAGACAGAAATTGACCTCTCATAGCTCTCGAGCAGATTCTCTTTTTTACTCGCTTTTAGTTTCTTTCTTTTGTTATTTCTAGACGACATGCCTATGCTTTTGGACTTCTTGGGTGTGTATGTGTTGTCTTCTCGTTTGTCCTGCACGAGTGGCTTTTGCCACTATCACTATTTAGCAAGATGTCATACTTGTACCTCTCTCTCGCCCGCAATCGAGGCCACATACGACACAACTGCAATAGTCCAAGCTCAACTACGTTTATGAACGCACCATTCACCTTGTTTTATTCGGTCATTTCGTCGTCGTTCTCATAATTTATACTCTCTCTCTCTCTGTCTTTAACAGGTTTAGATGCCGCTGTCGGGTATCATTGGCCCAAGACGAATTTTTGGTAAACCAACGCGCAAAATGCTGTGTGTGTCAGCTTCCCTCCTGCTAGTGAGCGACATAGGTGTGTAAGCTGCCAATGAGAACCATCGAACGGACGCATCTGGGCCTTTCACTCGTCGTCGTGCCGGGGGCCGAGCGCTCTGCTCGGGTTTTCACAGTAGGTGGTGGTATATTTCACCCTTCCCCCATTTTATATTCTAGATCCGTATAGTAAATTCGCCCTAGTATTTCTATAGCTTACAGTTTGGTCTCAGCTAGTTTAAATATAAGAAGAGATTTTCGTTACTTAATTGTTCAACGCAGCTTTTAACATTTGCGCACTCTAACGGCATCTTTTATTCTCGCTCTCATCTTGGTTCAATACGACGCAGTTGTTGATGTTGACATTATATAATATAAAATAATGACTTGGTGATAGGATACTTCTGAAATCCTTCCGAGACTAGGGCTGCCTTTAATATTTTTCCACTCTCGTGCGATGCATGCTAATCAACTCCATACAGTTGGCGTTAGCGTCTAAGTTGAGAGGTTAGAGAGAAAGGCACAGTGATATGAACTGTAGACTTACGAAGAGACGCAGGGTCCTTCCTCCCTGAGTGACCTAGAAGTGTCAACTTTCGTTACGTGTAGAACCTGTAATAATACAAACGACTTGTGTTGGCGAGTTCAGATGGTGAGACCATGTGGTAAATGAGTTGTAGTAGTATTAGTCAGATGATGATGCATGATACGGATATAAACAGAAATTGCACTCAGGACAGCATATTATAGTGTTCCCTGCCTCGATACGTGCTTTGAGAGTTTCAAGGTTGGATTTAGTCTAATGAGGTTTTGTCGTGTAAGAGTCTCAGTTAACGAAACAAACAGTGTATAGAATTACGCACTGGAGAGCTGAAAAACCTGTGCCTCCACCACTTTGTTCTGCCTCGAGATATATAGCTTGACCATAAAGGAGTTTGCTCTGCCAGGTACGAGAGGGCTAGCAACTGGAGCAAAGAGGGAACCGAATACCTCATGTATGTGGATAGCCTGATGGTTTTCCTCTCTCATCCAAGGTTAAGTTTGCTGTAGAGCAGTCTCATAATGCATCAACTAGAGGTGATGAGCTGGCTCCACAGAAGTCAGTAGGAGCGATGATGACGTTGAAATATGTGATATAATATAAAAATTAAGCGATAGGTTAGGAATACAAGATCCCGGACCCCTGTTAGGTAGTGGATCGGCGAATCATGATCGTCGGTGCAGTGTTTAATTAACTGTGCAGTTTAAGAATGGAAACCCCGCTGACGCAGGGGCTCCTGGAATGGCAAACGCTAAGAGACTGAGAGACAGAAGTGTATTCTGATGAAGGGCCACAACGCCTCACCTGGTCAGACGAGGCTCTAAGTCCTGTAAAACGGGACTCGAGAATCGAGGGCTAGATAGGTGGTATGGGTGGTGGTATAGTTACCATACACATTATTCATCAACTAGGAGCGTCAATAAGTCACCCTGCTTAGGACTGCTAAGGCCTGAGGGTGAAACGGCCGGATGGGGACGGTTATTAGTTGGTAGGACCGTACTCAGATGGTGATTTCCGCCTTTACTGGAAACAGGTGATAAACTTATAAGATTTTTACTTTCTCTCATTTATTATTATGAATTAAAAATAACTTCTCCATTGAAAATGTTTTAATTCACCGTCTCAAAATTTAAATCTAACTCAAATTTCATTATTATGTTATCAAACTAACAACAGGTAAAATGATATAGAGATGTGATATCAATAAATTATCTCTTTCTTCTTCTTCAGTTGCTTCTGTTTTTTTTTTTCGTTACACTTGCTCTCAGCATCGCAGAAACCACCATACAAGGCACGCATGAGCTACCCATAACACCCCGATAGAAACCCCACGCCCGTAGTGTGACATTGAAGCCATGGGCTGTTAGGTCTCTCAGCAAAAGCCCCCCAGGACAACCCGACGCATACCAAGTCCCAACAAACTTATGAGAAACACTAAAAAAAAGCACGCTGCACCAAACAAAACGAGATAAAGACGCGAAGCCCACAGCAGACAAACATGAACTGCCCAATGCTAGCCCGAATAGACACTAAGACCAACCATGAGCAGAGCCAACTCGGAAAATAAACGTGTGTCAGCACGCTCTCGAAAACCACAATAAGCTCATCGAAATAGAGGTGGTCTAGTGAGCACGAAAGAAGGCAACAAAAAACAGTGCACGGATATGTTATTTAAAAACCTGAGTGACGTCACCATCGTGAGCAATAGCGGTGCCATGACTCGCGGACCTGAATCAAATCACACTCGAGAAGACACGCCCGGATCACAGAGAACAGTTGCAATATTGCAAAACACATACACACAGCGGAAATGGACAGCAAAAGCAACCGTCACACCAGAACGAAGAACACCGACAACACAGCACTACCAGGAGACAACACACACACACACACATTCACAGCACAGCCACACACCACACGTAACGATACGTACACAGACAACACAGCAAGGCAAGACAGGCGAGACAACACACAGACACATACAGCGAACGGAGGCAAACACAGAGGCACAGACAGCAAACACATGCGACAGCAACAAACAACTAAATTTTAATAAAACAAATAAACAATAAATATAATATAAAATATGGATTTGAAATAAATGTAGCAAAAATAATAAGTATGTAATTGAAAAATTATATATATAATATATAATAAATGAAATAGAAATAAATAAAATAATCATATCAAATAAATAAAAGATAACAAAAATACTTTAAATGTGATAAAATGTGAATTGGCATGAGAAACGCACAAAAAGGGATGAGAGAAAAAAATCAACGAAAATATATTTTAAAACGTACAACCACTTCGCAGATACCCATTCGGAAAAGTATTATCTGAGCTACCCCAGTCGGGTCAGGGCAATGGAGCGTAGGGTGAATAATAATACTTAATACATTATATATAGTAACAATGATAATAATATAATATTATGAGCATTAAATAAATATTACATAATATAAATAATAATTAATAATAATATTAAATAAATAGAAATAATCATATTTCATTATTTAAATATATAATATTAATTAATATATATATATATATATATATTAATATATAATATATATTATATATATATATTAATATTTATATATATATAGATATATTATATATATTAATATTATATATAAACTATACAGTCACATTTATAACAAAGAGAATGCTATAAGTGTCTGATATGTATGATCATAATATTTTATTATATATGTGGCATAGATATGAATAGAAAATAAATAATAATATTTTTAATTAATATTGGTCGTCATAATAATAGTGTGTGTTGTATAAATAACAACGGTTTATTCTGTCAACATAATATTTGAGCATTAAATCAAATTTATATATTAGATTTCTTTTTTTCATTTTTTTCTTTTTTCTTATTTGTTTTTCGCAAAATTATAACAAAGAAATGCTTATTCCTCTTATTTAGAAACTACAACTCCATGACTCGGAATTAAATAAATAATACTGAATATAAGTGTGACCGTGTTGTGCTAGTCTAATTGTTAAAGTAGTTCGTATTTCAAAATAGATAAGTATTTATCTCGTTGCTGGACATAAGTTCTTGATAGTAGATTAATATTTATCATATCATACATAACATACATTACGTATGAATAGTATTTTTTATTCTGTTTACAGCATTAATTGTTATAAATATATTTTTGATATCATCGAATGAGTAAGTGTTAGATAAGACATCGCCGTAACGACAATACCTTACGACTCAAAGATATGGAGTATCAGCGACAAACTTCTACCACAAGAGAATGAGATATTGTCACCTCTTGATTATTTTGAGCGATCAGTTCGAGTCACATACGAATAGCATTCTTCAATTCAAAGACAACAAATCTCTAGCAGTTGTAACTTCCGCAGAAACTCATATTGTCTAAAAGCGGCTCGTTTATGCACTTTGACAATTAAAATTATCAGGAATGGACCTATCTCACTTCCCTGTAGTGCGTTCGTTACATTGTCCACGCTGATATATTATCTGAAACTGTGAGTGGAAATATAATTGCGAATATCGTCAGCTGATGTAACTCTCTATCCATTGCAGACTAGTTATACCGTATCATATAGCTCAATATCTAGGATTTATACCTATATAGTTCAACTGTGAAATATGGTACTCTTACTGTTATGTCAATCTGAGTTGTCTTATAATCTGATTGTATACACGTTTTCAGTTTTACTGAGTTATCTCACAATGAGACTTAATTCCATATACTTATATAATATACGTCTACTTTTAGTCTTCACTAGTCACTAATCCTTTCACTCAATCTTTATCACCATAACTTATTTTCGTTCATATGCTCACGCACATAATTAGTTATGATATTCTCCAGTTTCCCTATTCAGCTTAAATCCTTTTGTCATTTTTATGATTATATTACGAAATAAATATGGTTATCATCTATACTCATTTCTCAGCTGATAATATTATATATATGGACATTAACGATACTTCGTGACTATCAGTCAACGAAGCTGTCAGCGTTATACTAATTAGGCTCCCTAACTCATCTCAGGTAAGGTTTCCGAGGAACTGACCTCTCAGAGGCGTGGAACATAAATCTATTTTCTTTTCATCTTGTCAATGCAAATCTATATATTATATATTGTCTATAGGTATATATTTAATTTACTGACTATAATGAATATAGAAAATAACCTTCTATTCCTCAGACAAGTCTAGATATATATACTATTAGATATGTAGTCCATATACTAATACACAATACGTGCATATGACATGTGGTGAATGCAGACTAACTCTAAGCAATCATATTGTTGCTTATAGCCGTGATCTCGATATAGTCGTAAGTCGTGATTAATGTGTCACTCATCTTACAATATTAGTGATCCCCTCCGCGGTATTACATATATATACGTATCTCTCCAACGTCGTAGCTATCTTAATTTCTTCAGCTCCAAACTTGCTCGTAGCTATTTGAGACAGAGAGTAAATATCCTCATTTACGCTATAGGCACCCGTTGAGCTTAAGCTTTTCTCTCACCCAAGGTGAGTTCAGGTGATAATGAAGTTTAAAGCTTATTATGTACTCAGCTTTATAGTCATATAATGGTTAGTGTGCTTGAATATGTCTATTGACAAGACATATCCATATGTTATAAAATAAGACGCCTAATTTCGCCACATTTCCTTCCTTGACAATCTTACTCGCTGTACGGAAACTGATGTTTCAAATGAGTATACAAAAAATGGTCTGCTGATGAATGTGTAGATTGCGCTCGGAGCACGATCAGGATCCATAGTCCTCCGAATGGCTATCTCTCTGTAGTCTCCATCTAAGCTTCCTGAAGGTTTTTCCCCCCACATAAATTTTTTTTGCTGTAGAAACTATATATCAGAACCTTTCTGTTCGAGTAAGTGACTCTACGTACACTACCGACCCAGATCTTGATGTGAGTCCTTACTCTCAATAGTAATACAGTGTCGTTGGATTTTATATATTTCGCTAGACTGTGCGTACGATATAGTTCTTATATTCGGCAGCAGGAGAAATCGTCACATGAGGCACTATAAGAGAACACCCTCTTCTAATATACACACCACTGGCTTATCAGTGTTATCTGATGCGTCATTGTATATCCATTACATATAGACGAGTCCACTGTCCTCCAAAACACTTCCCCATCGGCCCTAGATATGATTTTTCGTGCTCTCCGACACACAACTAAGCGTAGCAAGTAATGCGCCAAAACATGTGTGTGTGATGATGGCAACTTTTTGCTCCAGTCTATGCAGTCTGCAGAACATCGATCGACGTGAGTCGGAGACAAGAACGGATAAGTCGTGTAATCTCAAGATCTACTCCTTACACGTGTTAGAATGATGACTGATTAAGTGATGCCTATTTATGACTGAAAGCATCAAGTATCTTAATAGTTAACTTCTTTACTGACAAGGGTATAGTCAGTTCAGAATGGCTATATAGAATATCTTGTGACTCAGTATACTCGAGATTAAATACCCAAAAATTGCTCTCTCTCTGTTTGCCGAAACGTTTTCCGAATGACGATGTGGACACAGTTTAGGTGAAACACCTGTCGAGCGAATACTCTCAGCATTTATTAATGTCATCTGAAAGAGCATAAAAAACTACATTACTGAACAAATTATGATTATGGTGTTAAAAGCCTTTTGCCACTTGAAAATTCCACCCAAAACTATGACATTTTTCCACCCAAATAATCCTGCCTTCCATTAATTTATTAATGTTTTTGTTATTTTTATCAGCATAGACTATGGGCTTTCCACCAAAAGGACGTTGTGTTGAGATTCCGTTTCTAGCCGAATTCTCTTTCGTTAGAGCAACAAGGTTTGTGAGTATTTTCGAGAAGGAAACTATATTTTGTTTAGTGTGCAGAAATCTGATAGTCTGACCTAACGTAAATAAAATATTGCATGAATCTGAGATAAAAGTAATACAGTTCATGCATATTAGAATCCATGGTGCTATCTCTGCGTACACTAACATTTCCAAGCCGACACTACCGCTCTTACAATAGCAATAATAATGCAGAGATGTTCTACCTCCACACAATCGCCAACCGGGTCCAGTCCTCTCGCGATAGCTTAGCGACATGTGGTCCAGCCTACGGGTCGGCCTTCCCACCCACCTTTCTGGTTTTTAGGTAGTCGATTTCGACAGCACTATAAGTATGTCGACGAATTGGTAAGGATATTAATTTTGCTATCTGCAGGATACTTCTTATTTAATTTGTAATTGCAGTGCTCTTTCCTTATCAATGATTATAGTTCTTGATTCCTATTATTTGCTGCAGTTGGTGGCTGCAAGCTCAATGGTAAAGTGTTCATATTCTATGTCGCGTTTTCCTCCGCTGATCATCTTATTCAAACAGTACGTCTCTTCGTTATTGTGCCTCAGTAAGCAGTGCGTAAACCCCCCACCCTCACCTTTGGCACTATACAAACACATCAATGGAAATCTCTGTGCATGCATTTCTTTTATATATCCACTACTACTCTGTACTAGCTTTCATTTTCACATCCCACCACTTCGTTCTCATAAATTACATGCCAAACAGGTATCTCGTCTCAGTGCACGATCTAAGGCCTTCGGAAAGTTTAGTACCAACTTACCCTGTCTAACCTCTTCTTAATGCTTTATAGATAACATGTTGACGACATAACATTGACATCAGAGTACGCCTGGGGATGGTATCAACTTGCCTGCTAACTCTAGCTATCACGTACCATCTACAGGAGAAAAAACGTGAGTAGATATAGATCACCTTGTTTCTTCACAGCTCTACTGTATGTTGCTTAGGCAAGGCCAGTGCTTCTCAGGTGTGTGTTGGTCGTCCAATAGTACATATCCGTGCAACTTACCTACTGCGATTTACTTACCAACTGAGAACAGCTCTTACTTTCCTTAACATTAATCTTGTGAATATAAAGATTTAACCATTGTCATAAGCAGTCAGTATATGGCCAATAGAGACACGCAGGTGACTGACAGACCGTTTTCCTGTGCTCGGGCCAGTCTCCTTGTAATAATCGTAACACCGGCGAAATACCTACACTCATTGTCTGACAGGTCCCTTGAAGTGTGATTGCCTAGCACACAGGGTAACTTGTCACAAGATTCTTGTTCAGTTTATTTTCATATTTGTCAATTCTCAGTGATCCACAGCACGTGCTCACTATGCACCATATTTTTTCACTTAAGTGCTTGTATATATTCGTTGTGGAACCATACTAAAATGTATTCAAGTGTACTCTCGCGCCGATCCCCTTGAACTTTGGATTTTTGATGACATGTGTGCAACGAACCACTAAATGCTTTTAGAGAACCCAAATTACTCTACATGCCCCGATAGCTCGATATATGTGAATAGGATACCGCTCAGGTTTCCTCATTCTTGATATGTATGCACACACTCTTGACATACGAACCGTAGCCATTCTCGCTATTATTAGAGACTGCGAGCAATGAGAGTGTAACCGTTGTGCTCCAGGCTCAACTGTATGATTCCCCATCATTGTAAAAAGACTCGTAATTGCAAGAATAGGACGCTATGGTTGCACATTCATCAAGCTTCAATCCAATTATAATGAGAGTCAGCGTTAGTATGTGCAAGAGTCAACCTATGCTTTCACAATAACTTATATATATATCCAAACATCCTTGTGTAGCTGAAGCTCTTGCGCTTTAAATAAGTGTTCTCACTAGCATATTCTGTGGATAACTCTAAGTTGGTAGCTTTCTCGCCGAATCTTTGTGTCATATGTGAGTGTAGACTATATTTTGAAGTATTTTTTTATACACCCATTTTATCAAATTCGTCACCTCTCAACTATCGTACTTCTGCTTGCATTCTGACTTGTAGTGTGTAATTGATATGAGTGTGTCTCTGTCAGTATGAACCCATTGCTGAAATTCAACTACGTTATCAGGAGGTGTGTTCTTCTCCTGCAAAGTTGCTCTATTATGTCACTCAGAGAGAGTGTCTGCGATGTCTAATCGTGGAGACATCTGTTAATCGGTTGCCGGGGCGTAACTCGCCTTCACAGTGCTATGATCGAAGCCAATTCCCACTCTCCTCAGTTGTCCATCTAGCATTATATACTAGTACCTCGTTATATTGGCTCATGAAGTGACTATGCATTCATCCATTTTCATTGACATTCCGGCAAGCGATAGTTTTAATGAGCATTCATAGACTGAGATATCATCGCATACAAGAACACTTATGGTCGGCTTGCAGTTCCCTAAGCATAAATGAGTACTCGACACTCTCAGCTAGGGTTCGCCTATAGCTGATAAAATAACTTTGTTGGAGATCGCCTCAATTTCTAGTGTTAATGGTGAGAGAGGAGGTATGCACTCTGTTTAATCTACAAGCGTGTCAGGAGTTACATAGCATATTTTAGTCTATTAACATACACAAAAACTGGGTTATTTCTGTTTATCTTTGTGATTCAAAACCTCCATCAATACCTCGTGAGACTCGCTGCAACTATACTATTTTGGAGTTCACTTTCCTCGTGTTTCTCCGCAAGACACGTTAGAAGCAATTTCTGCTGTATTCTTAGGTTCGATTGTATTAAGAAATGTCGTAAACAGGATTCTTTGTAGACTCGAGTTGTCGTGCTTAGTGCTTCTTCATCCGCTTTCTTAGCCTTCTAAATTCATCGGATTAGAGACAGTAGATGCTGCCATAGAAATCCCTTCTTTCCCTCTCTCGTTCCACACTTACCGCACTGATCATTGCCGAGATCTTTCTCGCCGCATTCATAACACGACTAGCCAGCTCACTAGAAGTAGCGTAAACGATGTTAGATGTCTCTGAGCTCTGTTCCTCTCGATTACCATATTCCATTTTTAGATACGCCTTGTGATATTTACATCGCTATTATTTGTATCTGGAATTCAATATCTCGCTATTGCGTGTGCAATAAAAAGAAAGAGTCGAACCACCTGTTTACGTGCTGCTCTCTCATCAATGCTCTGCTTTTTTGGATCAGTGGTGAAGGTGTCATGCATAATTTTTCTCTCCATCTTGTAACGATCTCTCTCTATGAAATTATCATCCTATAGTTCTTATGACAACTCATTTACCATAATTTTGACTACATTTATCTGCCTCATCAACCACTTAATAGAACTCGCGTATTGATTTGGGAGGTATACTCACTCAGTACTAGCTGTTCGTGATACCCTATCCAGCCTGATACAATGCGAATCCAATATATCCTTCATGCTATCAGATATGTCTCGCATGACAGAGCTCTGTGAGCTCCTATCAATCAGTATGGCTTTACTATCGCTCACTGTGTTTTTCTTGCTACTGGCAGAGATCATCCCTCCTACTTCGTCGATAAGAATGAATGTATCTTGCACATTTCAGGTGAGCTTATCAATCAGTATTTTACTATCGCTCACTGTGTAATTGAATATAACAAACTACACTTCAGTTTCCGTCGAAAGGTTCTAGCTTAATTCCCATTATCAATATCCTCGCAAGGTTTGTACATCTCTCTCCCTTATGGTGGCGTGAGTCTTTGAGTACTTGTCTCGAGAAGCCTATTAATGATTGTTACTATGCATATTAGTACCGCTCAGGAAGGAACACAGCTATTTATGGTATTGTCATTTCAAACGCACAATCTAATTTACAATCCGTCATCAAATGTTATTGTAATTAAAATTTGTCGTTGTAGACTGATTCTCATACTTTTGATCGTGTTTGTAGGTGTGTGTGTGTGTGTGTGTGTGTGTGTGTTTTTTTTTGTTTTATATCTTAATTACTTAATAATAATAATAATAATAATAATAATAATAATAATAATAATAATAATAATAATAATAATAATAATAATAATAATAATAATAATAATAATAATAATAATAATAAAATTGTTTCTAGTATATGTGTGACGGTGGTGGTACTTAACGTTCATTTTCGGTCGCCTCAAACGCACACGATGGCTCCATGGGTTCGCCGGGTTTTCATCCACATTCTGCCTCGCCTGTTGGTCATGCGTCGCCCTCAGTATAATCAAGAAAAACATCGGTATTATCAAGTTATTAGATCCCGTGTCTGTTTGTATCAGATACTGTCAATAACAATCTTAGAAGTAGTATAGATAATAATTACAGTGAAAGTATGTTGTATTAAAATAAAATTAAAAGGAATAAACATTAAAATTTGCATTGAATTCTTGTTTATTAAATTTACTCGTATATTGGAACAAAATAAATAAGTAAGAAATTTTTCCATTTACCTAATTTAAATATTTTTGTGCTTCGAATTTTTGAAGAAATTTTATAGGATAATTTTTAATTTAAACTAATTTCATTGAATTTTCAAATTCCTTTTCCTTTTAAACCTCCAAACATCTTACTGAAGTTGAGACAAATTTTAACTTCCGTTTCTCCTTCCAGCTTTATTGGGTCCAAAATAAAAAATGGAATGCTCACTTCATGCGGCGACAATTATAGAGACGATCATTACTACACTGTTGACCATTATGATTGTCGACAAAACGCTTCATATAGGTAAAAGAATATATATATATATATATATATATATATTAATAATTTATTATATATATATATATATATTATTATATATATATTATATATATATATATATATATATATATATATATATATATTTACTTTGTCGATCCACGTTCCCCTCCTACGAGAAATGGGCTGCCTCGAGATATTGCGCCTCCACAGGTGGGCGGGCCCAAATATCCGTTTAAAAAAACGCGACGAAGTTGTGTCTGATGTTCATCAGGGTAAGGCAATCTAATAGGAGATATTCTGTATCGTCGTTAGTCTGAGAAAAGCATCTGTGCCAGTGAGGGGAGTTTGCTTTATTGATTCTAAATTTGTATTCTTGAAGGAGGGATAGTGCCCAGATGGGAGATGGGACAGAATTACGCGAGTTTTACGGTTCAAAGTTTGCTCAATTGGGGATATTTCGGATGGACGTGTTTGAAGTATGGTGTTATTTTGATATGCTGAGATCGTTCTTAGAGTTAAATGTGTTTGTAGAGGGGTTCCATTGGGATGCTGGAGTGGGGGGGGGGGGGGGAAACGTGTTAAATATGTTAGGATAGTAAAATGCTGGTGTGTTTTTTTTATTCCAGGTGCGGGGGTTGTTGCATTGATTGATTCAGTGGGTGATCTACTGAGAGTAATTCACTGTGATATTGACAGCCTGTCACGTCAAGGTGGACTTTTAAAGGTAAAATGTTTGCTTCAGTTAGTAGATGATGGATGGGTGTGGAGGGAGCGCAGCCTTTTATTATCCTGAGAGCTTTATTTTTCACGGATTCTAATTTCTTAATATTGGATTGTGATATTGTGGGAGCCAAGGCAGACGATGCATAATTTAGGGAGTTGCGGATGTATTGTCTGTATGCTATTTTGAGAGTTTCTTGATGTTGGCCAGAGTTTGAACCAGTTTGTGTTTTCAGTGAATTTAACATTTGTGCGGCTCTTGAAGTGATTTTGTTGATGTGAGGGGTGAATGTCATATGAGTGCCAAAGGTCAAACCTAGAATGCCTTGTTGCTGGCTATTGTTACAAGGGGAGAACGTCGAGGGGGAGAGGGGAGTTTGGTTGAAACCTGTTAGAATGTTTTGGAATAGATAAGTTAGGGGTGTAGTGGTAGAGTGTTTTTGTCAAAAATCATGTTATGATTTTGATAGAGGGATCGGGGAGGTGAGTAATTTTTCAAATACTTTGGAAATTGTGGAAAGTAATGATAAAGGTTTGTACGATGCTGTATTGTTAGTGGTTTTGTTTGGTTTTAATATAGGTATTATATGTGTATACTTTCAAAAAGGTGGTAGAGTGTTGGTTTGCCATGCAACGTTAAGTATTTGTATTAGGGCTGTGGTAGCAATGGTTCCTAAGTGGTTGAAGGGAATATTGGTCAGATTCTACTGCGTGTGAGTTTAAAGATTTTTAAAATTATTGAATACTTCTAAGTGGACGAATAGGGGATCTTCTTGGTTGGTTTTTAATCTTTTAAACCGTTTAATTATTTGCCTGTTGGTGGAGTTTGTGGGTTTATGACTGATTTTTGAATAGCGTGACATAAGAATATTGCATTGTGTTTTTGGGCTGGAAATTTGTTGTTTTGTTTGCAGATGGCTTCGTGGGTTGGTGGTGTTTGAGTTTTTGAAGTTGGAAATTTTTTTATTGTCTGGAATATTTTTATAGCATTGTTTAGTGTTTGGGTGGACTGTTGCCAATTCTTTTTCTGAGGTAAGTTAATTAGATAATCTAATCTATTACTGAGGTCTATAAGTTAGTTTAATTGGTCTTGAATGGGTGGTTTGATTTGTCTGAAAAAATTTCTTTATTTAATGAGGGTTTTGATTTCTGCAAAAAAATGGGGTTGAATTGTTTCCGGAGATAATATTGGATGAATTTTTTGAATGCTTTTAAAATTATTTTATTGAAGCGTTGTTTTGCTTTGTTGAGAGAGGTGAGATCAACTATTTGAAAGGAGTGTAAATCTAGTTCTATGAGTCTGTAAAAGCATCCCAGTTTACTTTCTCGTAGTTTTAAAGGATGTGTATGTAGGGTGTTTATGTTGAACTGTAATTAGTAATGGCATGTAATCTGAGGAGAGTTCATTGAAAGTTCTCAGGTTGTGCTGACTTGAATTTGGGGGGAGCAGAGGAAGATGTCAGGGGATCTGGTGTTCTGGCTATGCTTTAAAGGTCGGCGAGTAGGTTGATTTCGGTTGTTAAGGATTCAGAGTGAATTTTAGTTATCTATAGGTGCATCACCTCTTTGTGTGTGTATGTGTGTGTGCTTGTAAATGTAAAGCCATGCATTGTGGTGTGCACTGAAGTCTCCAACTAATATTAAGATGTTATATTGTGCTATGGGTGACAGATCCAGAAAACAACCTTGTTGGCTGTGTTGGGATATGGATGGAGGGATTAACTAAGTTGTAATTTTGTTTGTTGACTTGAATTTCAATTGATTGATAAGTGGTAATTTGGTCGTTGTTCATGAGTAGTTGAGTGTGATTAATGATGTTGGATTCGTATCTTTTTTTAGTGTTGCTTAATTAGGAAATTTAGGTAGATAAGTGTTTTGGGTAAGGTTGGATTAATAAATAAGTGCTATGTGTATCATTTAGTTAAGGTTTTGTACAGTTCTTTATATTTGTTTTTTATACCGTTGATATTTAGGTGAAGTAAGTTGATTGAGTTATAGGGCCTTTGTGTGTGAGTCTTCGCATAAGTTTCAGGACCATTTTGAAGAATATTGATTAGGAGTTTGAAGGTTGATATATTTCAAGTGATACCAGAGTTGGCAAGTGTTGCACAAGACTGAGGTTTCTCCATGGGTGCATGATCTATTCCATTTGGGGTAGATATATGCTCCGGGACCAGGATCTATTTCTATGTCTCCAACTAATAGGAGGAGTTGGGACGCATACACTAGACTTACGCACCACAAATTCAACAAGATGAAGAAATAGGGTACGCGGATATGGTTGACTGGCAACATGTTGCCAACAGGTGTCTCTTATTTGTTGTCCCTAACAAGTAACAATATTGATAATTCTAATTTTTAAAGAATTTAAGGCTATATATATATATATATATATATATTTATTATATATATAGAATATATATATTATATATATATATATATATTATATTTATTATATATAGAATATTATATATATATATATATATATATATATATATATTTTTTAAATATTATATATATATATATATATATATATATATATATATATATATATATATATATATATATATATATATATATATATAATATTTTTTTATTTATAAATATATTATACATATATATTATATATTATATATTTAATAGCTGAATGAAGTGGAACCACTGGGGCCACATGGCATTCCACAACAACGTCGCCATAAGACAATATACTAGGAGTCTCTTCCACTGCTCCAATCTGCCCCAAAAGAGAATACATCTCGGAACAGTTTCTAAGTGCCCTGCTCATATCGATATGACTCTTTGAAATTCTGTATTTTTTGTAGTTTTGCAAATTTGTATGCAGCAGTTGTTGTGCAATGTCGGAGTTGCGACTTGGTTCATTGACTGCCATGTAACCCAGAAGCACCCCAGTGAATTTTGCCATGTGACCCCAGTCAGGGTTCAAGGCACCCTTCTTTGGATTTAGAAGAGTACAGAGTTTCAAAGCATGATTTCGAAGCAGACTTGGAACTATTCCGAGATAGCCTTCCTTTTGGGGGGCTATAGGACTAGTGTAGAGCCCTACTGACATTATCGAACGGGCTACACTGTGGCGATGGTGCGGTTCTAGCACGAGTTTGAAATTTTCTGCGTCCTCTCTCTTCTCTCTCTCTCTCTCTCTCTCTCTCTCTTCTAATTTATATAAATATTTTATATATATATTATATATATATATAATATAAATATTAATATATATTATAATTTATAATATAATATATATTATATTAGAAGAGATATTCACAGGCAAACTCTTTAGATGAATTAGCAGAACGGTGTTCTGTAGAATACATGGCAGCACTTTTATAGATGACCTTGGAAGGGAGTTGGAGCTGGACAGGAATGTTCACCAGGTGGTCTTCCCGAATCGCATGATGTGTGGACCCATCTAACGTGTCCGGTTTGCCCTGAGGTGTGCAAGCTTTGAAGGCGTTGGATTGTCATAGCGGAAAGACGAAGACGAGAAGGAAGATCGGTTTCTAGGATGAGCTTTAGACTTTATGTGTGCTAAAAGATCTCTTCGTTTTGCTAAAGTCAGATGGTGTCAGATGTACATTTTAGCTCTGACTATTTAAGCCTTACAGTTAAAGTGTTAATAAAAGAATTTAATTCATCGATTCCGAAACAGTATTTTATTTCAGGAAAGAAAACGTTCTGCAAATTAAAGTGGTTGAACTTTGAAAAGCAAGTAAAATCTCTTCAGTTTATTAATTATATTATATATAATATATATTATATATATATATATATATATTATATATGTTATATATTATATTCATATATAATATAATATTATTATATATAATATATATTAGTATTATTTAACTAATTTAAAAAATACACAGTATCGGTAGAATTATTTCCCTTAGGACATTTTAATAGATCTTTTGTGATGCTACCGCAAACTTTTATCATTCATTAAGCCTATAAATAAAACCTGTTTTGTCTCCGTTGCATGTTTTTTTTATTATTATTTAATGGCTATTTTTCTAGATTTTAAACCACCATTATTAGCACTAATAGGTTACAGAAAGTAATTTTATATTTTGTTTCCATTTTAGACTTTAAAGATTAGACTAACGTGTAGTTGAAATTTGAATTCGCCTTCAGTTTGTGTGTTCGTACTTTAGTTTCTGGTACATTTCCCTCAGTCTGTCTCATCCTTAATTTTGTGTACTTAATAAAAGTTTGTCTCAGTACTTTAAAGTTTTTTTCCTACCTTTTCAACATGTATTTTCTTCAAATTTTTCGGTAAAACTTATGCTTTTTATTTTACTATTATTATTTATGAGTATTATTATTATGATGATTAATGATTCACTTATATTTTATATTATATTTCATTATTAGTATTATATTATTATATTATTTTATTATATGATTATTATATTTATTATTATTATTATATATTATTATATTATATTATTAGTTTTTTATTTGCAACAACTTGTTCTATGGATAACGTTCGTCTATTATCCAAGATTATATTAATGGAATAGATGTTTTATAGCTATTTCAGAAATGTATTGTTATTTTTCATAGAACTTTTCTCAAATATTTTTTTTATAAAACTAAAGGATAAAAATGCAATTCGATTCATTTACTTTCTACCCCATTTTTTATTTTAAATTATTTTCTTTAAGTTTTGTTGTGCTCATCGAAAAAGTATTTTAAAAATGAAAAAAAATAAATATTTTATAAGAGGAATTTAAAAGTTAATTTCGTGACCCCTTAGGTTAAAGAGGATTGGAAATACGTGGCAATGGTTCTGGATCGCCTCTTCTTGTGGATATTTACATTAGCCGTTCTGCTTGGATCCGCAGGTATCATCCTTCAAGCTCCAACTCTATATGACGATCGTCTTCCGATAGATGTTCAATTGTCTGAGATCAGAGCCGTGGGAGAACATGGAAAAGTCCAACCAGTACCAAAGCTGCAATGAAACAACCAATTTTACTTAATATTAAAGGATACAGAAATAAATACGGGTTTTTAATACGTTATGAAGATGTTTATTCAAAAGCTGAGAAGACCTTAAGTAAGGGCGCTTCCCAAGACATGGCACAAAGAAAAACCAAATGAGAGGAAGAATCACTTCGGCACTTTTTCCACTTGTCTCTTGCTCTACTACTCTGCCGTCCTTCTCTTCTTTCGCCGTCCACCTCCTAGTCTCTTCCTCCTCTCGCGTCTGTTATTCCCTTTTAGTGAGACTTCTAAACAAGTTCCTTTCTATATTTAAGGAAAAGATCCATGCCATAAAATACTGGTGCGAAAAGGTATCTACTAAAGAAGCACAAGTAATTTTAATCAGAGACCGAATATTATATTCTGCTTTGTTATCGTGTTTGTAAATATTTGGTGTATATATATACGTATATACTAGTATTATTATTTAATTATTATAATATATAGTATATATAATCCTCAAAATTGTGTGTGTGTGTTGTGTTATATACTATATATATATATATTTTACTCACATATAAACGTATAAATATATAATATATATATAGGTTATATAGGTTATCATAATATATAGTATATATTACTATATATATATATATATATATAATATATATAATATATATTATATAGTACTATACCTAATATATATATATTATTAGTATATATATATATGATATATATGTTATAGTATATATATTTATATCATAATATAAATATATTATATAGATTTAAAAGTAATAGGTTTTATTTTAATTGTGATCTTTAGAAAAGGTTATTTCATCTGTTTTTGCAATGTTCATGATTTTAGCACAATTATATATAGATAGATTATGATATATATATATATAATATATATTTATATATATATATATTATAATATTATATAATTATTATTTATATTATATATATTTTTTATAAAAATATTTTTTTTTATATATATATATATATATATATATATATATATATATATATATATATATATATATATATTATATATATATATATATTTTTTTTTTTTTTTTATTAATTTTATATATATATTATATATAAATATATATATATAATACCGTATTATATATAGTATATATATATATATTATATATATTATTATTTATATATATATTATATATATATATTATATATAATATATATATTATATTATATATAAATTATATATAATATATTATATATGATATATATATATATATAAATCAGGATATCTTTTTTTTTGGATTTTCTCTACTAAATAATTTCCATAAATGTATTTTTCAAAAAAGATTTTTCAATTTTCCATTAAAATGTCATTTCTACTAAATCATCGAAAGAGATATTTGATAAACATGGTGTAAATAAAGTCATAAAAACAAGATAAATTAAGGCAATTCCCCTTCCTTTTTAACGATTTCTATTAAATATATTTTCTTCAAGAGTTTTGGAAATCAGATATTAGATGGTTTTTGAAAAGTTTTAAAATTGTTCATTGTTTTAACTTTCAAAATGAGTTGCAAACGTTACATTTAATGAAAATTCCTCTTATGTGATCACTAAAACGAAATAAATCCGAGATAGGTAAAGTGAATAATGTCTAAACGATTGGACTTCAGCTTTTAAAAAATTATTAAATTGATATCATAAATTCATTTCTAGTTCTGTGTTCTACTGTATAAACTTCGAAAATTTGTATAGAGAAACTTTGGCTCTATATTAATTCATTGGAAAGTATTAGAAAAATGTTTTTTTGATCGCGAGTTTGTGAGGAGAATAAGGCTTAACGCGCAAGTACCACAACATGACTGTAGCGTAACCTTTGGGAAGAGATAATTTTTGGGTTTTAGAGGCATATATCAAAAATTTGTTATGAGATTTTAGATAATAGACCCATTTTATACAGTCAAGTTTCAAATCATAACTACACGGGTTTCTTGCTTCTATTCAAACATGTCAAAAATCACGTTTATTCCAACTGCCAATAGAAATCAAGCTGTTAGAGATGACAAAATCGCTCGATATCAATTTTTTTGAGCTTGCCAAATGCTGCATCTTGCTTTTTACTTGATGTAAGTGGGATGAAAATTAAAAATATTTATCTCTTAATTCAATTCCACGGATTTACCCATCAAATCAGAAAACAAAATTTAATCATTCCCTGAACATCATTTTTAAATCTCTATGATTTTGTTGTTTTCAATAATTCAAATGTGTTATCACTTTTTAAGACCTAAAGTTAAGATTTCCTTTTTTTCCTATCAGTACAATAACAACTGATAACTCAAAGGAATTGACAGCTCGCATTGCGCAATTTTTCGATGTCCTCACAGAACAAGGTGTACAAACAATATCTTCAAAGGAATCTTGTGAGAATATTGGCAACTCGAAGCTTATTAGAGTAGATTTTTTTTCTGATTTCCTTGTTTCCCGATGAATGTTTTCTCCCTCACTTTGAAGCTTGAGTCTGTGTACGACTACTAATTTTTGGTCTGTGAGGATTTCTTTTATTTTTTGATTTATTCAATAGCCATACCCCTCTATGAATAGCGTGAGATGCATTATAAACATAAAAAAAAAATTATTTCGTATAATATATAAATTGCACGGAATTATTCATATCTTTTTAAATAATTTGTTTCTGAATTAGAACAATTGTTAATTAAGAGGAATAAAGTATTTTGGCAAGCAGATATTTTGATTAAATGTTAATATCAGTATTGAAACAATCAGATGCTGTTATAATAAACATAATTCATAATATACTTTACATTAATTCACTTCTATTATGCACCATATTTCTCTTTTCAACCAAACTCACATTTCTTTCTTTCAAATACTCTCTTGCTGACACAATCCACTTTTTCTTCAGTTTCCCAGTCGATCTCTTCCCGACACACTCACAACCGTACAACTGTTTAATCAATCGACTATCTTTTATTTTTTCCAAATGACTAGATCACCTTAATACACTCTAATGTATCCTCTTATTTACTCCTTTCGTCATACCACAAACCCCTAATATATTTATTCCTCATTTTAGCAATTCTTCCCACATCTAATACGCTCCTAAGATTAATTGTCAATCTGAACAAACTGTACCTTTGATTTATACCTCTTATTCTACACCATAGTTTTACAACTATACATTAACACCGGTAGGATCATACCCTCATGCCGAACCCTAGCCCACTCACGATTTAGTCCCTTTGTATTCACCAAAGATTTAATCGAAGCAGTCACCTTCCCACCACTCACAATTTTTCTATTGTACTCTGCATCATCCGTTATACTTTTATCCAACATATAGCCTAAATATTTAAACTCTGATACCAGTTGTCTACCACTCAACATGATTCACACTGGGAACTTTCCTCACCTACTTCCATCACCTTGCTCTTATCCACATTTATTTTCAACCCCCCCCTTTTAATGGCACAGCCAACCCCTCTACCAATGCCTCCTCAAACTTCCTTCAGATATCACCACACATAAAGCCGAAATTTTGAGTGCGAAGTACTCTACTCTCTACCGTTCTCCATCGATCCCCCACCTCCCACAACACCCTTACTTTCTATATCTTTCATCACCCTATCCACATATAAATTAAAATAGCACTTGAGTCATAACTCGTCCATGCCTTAACTCTTGCTATTAATATTAAATCATTCACTCTTCCACTCCATTATTGTTACACACCGAGAGAGGAGGGGTGAATGATGGACGTGTTGTGTCATTTTGACCACAGCATCCAGGACCTACGCTGAGCCTTTTTGAGGCCCAATTGTTACCCTTTTTGACTTGTTTGGGCTTGACCTTTATTGGGCCTTGACCTTTTTGAGCCCAATTGACCTTTACCGCCCTTGACCTTTTTGGCCTTGGCCTTTTTGGGACTTTACTTTTTTTCGAGCCAACGTTGATCTTCCATGGCGTCATTTTTGGCCACGGTATATTTCGGGCAGCCCTAAAATTTTTTTTGGCAACTCCGGCGTTTTGACAACCCTAATTTTTTGCAACCCTAATTTTTTTGGCAACCCCTAATTTTTTGTCGGCAAACCCTTAATTTTTGAGCAACCCTTCGAGAAGGGTTGCGCCAAACGGCTTGCGTAAGCAACCGTTGTACGTATTACCCCCTATTTTACCCGCCCCCTATTTTTTCGACCATCCCCCTTTGATCTTCCATGGGTCATTTTTAGCCACGGTAATTTTTGGTCTTCCGGGGTCAATTTTGGGCCCACGAGGTAATTTTTGCGCTTACCTTTGGTCTCTCACTGGGTCATCTTTTATGCCACGGGGAATTTCGACCAACCCTTTGGTCTTCCATGGGTCATTTTTTGCCCACGTAATTTTACACACCCTTTGGTATTCCATGGTCAATTTTTGCCCACGGTAATTTTTGATCTTCCTTTAAGGGCTTAGCCCTATTTTTGGTTGTCTTTACCTTGTTTGACATTGATATTTCGACCTTAACCTTACCATATACCATGGTCATTTTTTGCCACGGTAATTTTTGGGCTTCCTTTAGTGGCTAGCCCTTATTTTTGACGTCTTACCTTGATTTGACCATGATATTCGTCCTTAACTGGCCATTGATACCATGGGTCAATTTTGACCCACGCTAACTTGATGCTTTGATGGTTCCCATCACCGAAAGAAGTACCTAGTGATGTTCAATTAGTGTTCATGAGTGCCAATGAGTGCCCAGTGAGTGCCAAGTGGATTGCCAATGAGTGCCAATGAGTGCCCAAGTGCGAGTGCCAATGAGGCCCGTGAGTGCCACATAGGGCCAAGTGAGTGCCACTTTTGTCAAGCCTTATCTAGCCTCCCCTGGCCTAGAATGGCCTAATATGGTGTCTACCCTAGGTTAATAAGGTAATGAGATCGAATGGTTACATTACAATCTTGCTAGAATGCTTCCTACTATGAGTTTATTATTTTTATAACAACACTTATACCACGACTGAAAATATATCTAAAGAGCTACACAGTTGGGACAGGGCCCGGCAAACGTTTCCAGTCCGAGTCCGCGTCCGAGGTCAGCCCCTCCGCCGAACCGCCGCCGCAGTGCGCCCACAGAGGCGCATATTCCCCGCCCCGCCGCGTGCGCCCGCAGGCGGCGGTTACGCGGAAATAACCGTCGCCTCGTTGCGCCGCAGGCGCCATATTCCCCGCCCGCCGCGTGCGTGCGTCGCAGACGCAATGATTACCGCGCGAACGAAAAATTGATATCAATGTAAACTATTTCAAAGATTTCTTTTCAAATATACTCATGAGTCATTCATTTTTTGCTACAATTGGACGAAATTTTAATTAAAAACATATCTTTACATACCTTAAGCAGTAAACAGTACATCCATAAGACGGTGTTATTAACCTAACACCTAGTCTCCTTCCTCTTGTATCTCAGACCGTATTAATGCTCTCTTAACTTCTGCTTTCTGCTTTAACTTCTGCTTTACTGCTTTTATGTTTTCCTGCTTTACTGCTGTAACTTTCTGCTTTACTGCTGTAACTCATATTGTTTTACTTATTTAACTCATATGTTTTACCTGTTTAACTCATTTATTAACATTACATTACATACCTTAAAGCAGTAGAAGCAGTTTAAACAATAGAGTGTTACATGAAAAGTGTGAGCCGTGTTTACTGCTTTACTGCTTTAACTTTCTGCTTTACTGCTTTTAACTCTCTGCTTACTGTTTTAACTTTCTGCTTTTACTGCTTTAACTCTTCAGCTTTACTTTTCTAACTCAATATATATTATTTAACATTATGTTTCTCTTCTTGATATTTTTTATTTTGTTTTATTACTTTGATTATATTATTATGATTTTTATTTTTGTTATAAACTTTTTATTTTAAATTGTAATGTAAGATAAAAACACACAGAGTTTCTGTTATATAAACATTTTATTTGAATAAATTTTACATTTTGTTATATAAAAACCTTTTTATGATATTGGTTTATTGTTTTGATCTGAAGTCGGTTTTTTTCATTTTAAAAGCATTTATTACATTAATCAGAAACTATAAAATCATGGACATACAAATTTTTTGCAAAATGATTTACAAGGTTTATTAAAAGATGTATATATACAAAAACATATAAGAAAGTAAAAAACAATAGACTTCCACATAATTAGGCAATATAAGGGATTGAACAGGGTAAAGAACATATTTTTACCAGCTTTACTTATTATATTTTTAAACTAACTCTGAATATAATGATTATTATTCAAGCAAATATATTTAGTTCAAAGAAACAATTATGTGAACAGTATCGTTTGTTGTCCACGGAAATCCAATGGCCTGTTGAGGGATGATGTGACGAGGCAATGTATTAATATGAAGCATGTATCCTCCTTCCAACTTACAGAGTTTATTTCGTAATAGCGAACACTCCTAAAAGCGAGGTTCATTTTTAAACACCCATTTTATTTCCGCTTCATTCATCTTTAATAATCAAAACGTACGTTGGCGTACTCTGTCAATTCTCAATGATGTGAGGCATGCTCAAGAGTAGCCACTACAGTGTATGGGAGGATTTGTAGAATCGAAATCCCAAAGAGAGATTTAGTCCTAGAGGTGCCTTTCTCAAAATGTTTAAATGATCAGCGTTACAAGCTGAAGGTCTGCAGTAAGGTCATAGGCGTATAAATTACTATTCTTGCGTATTCTTCAGATATTAACTGTGTCCGCTATCTTACACGGAGAATACAGTTATTGGTATATAAGTCGTAAAAAGTCGAGTACAGAGAGATAGGTCACCGTGTATAAAATTTCATAATCACGTCCGTGAGGCGTCCATCACAGTAAAACTGAGACCCCTAGGCCGAAGGTGTGATTTAGTAGGGTGGACTTTTTATAATTCCGGAGTAGGCTTCATGTTCCACAATGCCTATTATCTTCTGTGGTTAAATTTCCGGTCATAATGTTAGGGATATAGGTACTCGATAATCCTTGAGATGAAATTCAAATATCTGTGGTTTCAACTGCGCTTAATAGGGTAGCTTTGCGTAGTATATCAAAGCGAATTTTCAATTTCAAATGACGTGTGTGGTGATAATTTCACTTTTCTGACATAGAGATAAGCACTCAACAGTTTGAAAAACAGGTTCTGGACATACAGCTGTAGCAGTGGGCTTACTTTTTATTTTTAAGAGCAAATTTAGGATTTTAAACCGTGATAAATGATTCTAGTATCTACAGATGGTAGAACTGAGTCTTTCTTGAGAGAAGATATCGCCGTTTAATCGACCGTAAAATTCCATAAGTCTTATTTTGACTTTAGCTGCTTATCTATATGTGCAGCTTCATCTTTGAAACTGTAAAAACCACATGATTTGAGATGAGATTGTTTAGCTCGTCTGATATTTACAAATGTTCTATATAGCGTCTATAAGGATAATTAGCCGGCTGATGACTAGTGAAAGTTCCGTTAAGTAGACTCAACCTGGGTGAAAATGTATACACGGGAAATTTTGATTCTGTAATATACGTATATGGTCATCACCCGTTGCAGGAAGATTCTGTACAGTCAGGTTTTGTCAAGGTTCGTTTGTTAATATAAAAACACATTAGAGGGATTAAGTACTGATCAGAAGTGCCGGGAATAGTGAACTCTAGAGGAACATCTGCATTGGTAATTGAATGCATAGGGATTAATACTGATAAAGGTGGACTCGCTAACGCTAATCTGTGTAGGTTCATGGAGAAGAGGATCCAATTCACTCTTGACAACAACGAGGACTAGAAGGAATGAAGAAATGATCTTGTATGTGCGACTCTGGCCGTATATGAACATTTTTCATGGGAACAAAACCTTTACTTATATACACACATCGTGTAAAGTTATCAGTTAGTATTAAATAGCAAATACATCAATACATTTTTGCTTTTAGAGTTTTTTCCGCTTAGTCTATTTCTTTATGACAATCTTCTTGATCCCTCGACCCTGGCGTCTTATTTACGCTTAACATCAGTCATATTCATCTGAACATCGGTATACGTCTTTTTAATGCATTGTACGAGCGATTATTCTGCCAGCAATATCCTTGAATTAGTTCTGCAAACCTTGTTCTTATAGCGTTTTTATACCTTTATATTCCCCCCTTTCCTGAGTAGAGGCCTTGCACTTCTCCATAACTTGGCAAAAATCCACCAAGGCCAGACCCCCTCTGCATTGTTTGACCCCTGGATACCCTTTCTTCGTCCATTATTACAGGAGTATCTTTCTTATACTATCTTTACACTGTGAGAGTATGGTTAAGAATGTGTGAAAAAATATATCTGACTTACACCTCTGGATATAGTATTTCCAATTATGCTGTAATTACATGCATCTGCTTCTTTCTATATGGAATATTGCATAACAATTGAGCCGTATGTAAAGGGGAGGCAATTTCTTCTACATCTTTATATATAAAATTTTTAACCAGAAGTTTTCAAAAAAATTTTTTGGATTACTTATCAGAGGTAGATAATGAACTCTAGGAATGTTATACTTTACTCTCTTTGGAAAATTACTACTCTTAATAAAGGAGCTTAGTCTTCCTACATATTGCATGATCAATTATATGTGTTATATACATAAGCCATAACCTGGATGATTTGAGCATATCGGATGGGGTAACTTGTATTAATGACAGTACTCGATCTGCCTTCATCTTTTTGAGTCATGACGAAGTCCATGCGGTATTCTCACAGATAGAATATAACCCTCTTCAACATAGTAGGTTATCACGAAGTATATCCAGCTCAGCATCCCGTTTACGAATAGTTTTACGTTTTGCATGCGTGAACGTCTCAGGAAAAAAACGTTGCACGGTCTCGAAGGTTTACATTTACTTTTGAACTTTTATTATTATTATACTTTATCTGCCTGA
Source organism: Trachelipus rathkii (assembly GCA_015478945.1). Classification (NCBI taxonomy): domain Eukaryota; kingdom Metazoa; phylum Arthropoda; class Malacostraca; order Isopoda; family Trachelipodidae; genus Trachelipus; species Trachelipus rathkii. The sequence continues at coordinate 4,347 of JABUQX010023075.1, read as the reverse complement.
ATGAAATATTTTTATTGGGTTACCACGTCCTACACATAAATACTCATATCATAGAGAACGTCGTTTAAATGACTAAAATAGCAGCACCGAAGTTTAAAAAAATGTGACTTCCGCAAAGTAAATTCTTCAAAGAAGGATTCTTTTGTACCAAACCTGGACCTAGGCAGATCACGAGTATCCTTTCACCGTGTATAATATAGTTCAACACATGGCACGACTTCCTGTACACCAGCATCCACGGAAATAATCGTGAGGTAAATTGTCTATCGTTCTGTATTACGGTATCATTCACATAATCCTACTTTCGTATACCTCTCTTTCAAGTTGTATTTCAATTAACACAGTTGTAAAAATCGATGAGTTTATTATCAGGGAGTGTAAATCCAACAGACGCTGACAGGACGGAAGAGGTTAAATAGAAGTGGTCTTAACTTCATGTTATAATGGCGACTGATTAATTGAATTCTTAACTTACTTGCCTTTTTTATAAGTATTAAACTTAGCAGGGTACCCCCTCCATTTCACCAAGTACTGTTTACTACGGCCTCTCTATTCTCTCGATAGCTTAATATTTTCTCAATTATTTATTTCAATGTGTTTACAGGGATGAACCTTACTTTTTGTATTTCTTGTTATAAAATCCGCCTTTTTTTTTTTCACCGATCTAATCTTTCAGATTATATATAACTTTAAAACTATTCAGACTAGATGGTGGATATTGTTGCCACTTGAAAACTGTCCGTAGTCCAACCGGATCATATCCTTTCTAAAACTTTCTCTGTTCGAGAAACTCTTACATAATGCGTTTACTTTTAATTCCTGATTATCTTTTATTTTGTTGCTTTGAGAGATGAAACTCTAGTTTTGAATATTTAAAGAGATGACTTTATCAGTCTATGGTAAGACCTTTTATAAGAATAAGCCAGATACGCTCCGAGTATATCCGTAATATATTTAAAAGGATTCATTTTAGTAAAATACCTATGCATTGCGTTCTTTAATAGTCGCTTGTACATCTTTCAACTATAGCCGCTTTGTTGACGGAAAATGTATTGTAATAGCCTATACCATACTTCCAGAGCAGCTCCTGAAACTCGACCCTTGAAATCCATTCCTGAATCTGTCCAAATTATTTAGGTGTTCTCCGCTCGTCCTCTATAATTTAAGTACAGCATCGGCTACTGTAGCTGATCTTTTATCTTTTATTGGTTCAGCCACAAGATCTAGAGGTATACTTCAACTTGTAAAAGATATATATTGAAAGCCTTCAGTTATAAGAGCTGTATTTATTCATTTCCGATAAATCTAACTGCCATATGCTATCCGAGCTGCGGAGGAGTGGTCTTTCCGTGTAGGAAAGTTTTTTCTTACAGGGTATGTTAGAGTAAATGCCTCTTCACCCTCTAAATTATGCTTTAACTCTTTTTTCTCAATAATTAGGATACCTTTAAGCAAACCTAGTGAAACCTCCAAACCTATTTGGCTCCCTCAGATTGAAGTCATACTTATCAACTACCTCCTTCGCCTCCATGTTGTATACTGACGCACGTGTAAGCCCGTGATATATATATTATATATATATATATATTATATATATATTTATAATATATATTATATATATATTATTAATATATATATATATATATATATATTTGGTCACCAAAACTGTGAATATTAGAGTCACAAGGGAAAAGAAAAAAGAAAAAGATTTTAAAACAATTTATTTATACACACACACTTAGGCTAAAAATTATATATGATAATACATAATTACGATTTAAACCAACTAGGCCTATTATAAGGTGTTTTTTCTTATTCGGCCTCTGGTAACACGTTTAAATTATCTGGATGGTAAGACAGTGCCTTGAATGGGGTACTTGAATCAGGTCTTTGGTTTGTAACGGGTATTATGATCTAGTCTGCTAATCTCTTGTATTTAAGATTAAACTTCTGGGGAAATTAATAGTCCTGAAGTTCTTTTTTGATATCATTCCATCCTTCATACAGGACCCTTTCTTACCAGTTTACGTGAGAGATGAGCTATCAATCCACAATATTGATCCTTTAACTATTTCATCACCAATTCGATCTGCCCAGCTTCATTCAAAGTTAATTGGTCTTTTAAATATGATTATTAAAGCTATTCCTGATATTTACGCACTCTAATAGGTAAGGTTTCTCCTCTAGGATATTTTTAAAATTTTATCTTCATTTTTCACTTCAAGTTTACTTCATTAGAAACATCTACATTATCGGTTACGGGATACGGTAGGATGGATGTAGGTGGCAAGTCTTTAAGACTATAATTTTGTTACCGGCATCTTGGTATTAAGATGGCGTTTCTCATGGATGTTAAGTCTGAATTTAATATTCTGATACACTTCTATTTCTCGTATTTGGTTATCTGTTCACTTTAGGATCAATTTAAAAACTTTAAGTAGAGGCTGCTGAAAAGCTAATGAATGGTTCACAATATAAGGATTCTGTTGGTCGCAGCTGTTGTTGTGATGTGAAAGAGGTATGTAATTGCATTGTTGTGGCAATAACTGCGTATAATGAGAGTTTGAATGATGAAACTGTGATTGTGGATTTGCACAGTGTGCGGAAATAACTGGCCATATGAGTTGTGATTTGTGAATACGAGGAACTGAATTCTGTTACGATGTTGTATATTATACTTCATTTCGCATACTCATTATTGGAAGTACAGAACCTTCTCCATTATGGGACAACCCTTTTACGTTATCAATGGAGCTATAACCGAGAAGAGTAATGGTAGGAATTATTACGCCTCCTCCTTTCTGTAGTAACTTCTTTATTTTTTCAGATTTTTTATGTTCAGGGGAGAGTTTTTTATGATGTTTCTATAACCGACGTAGCTTTACCTTCTGAGGCCTGTTTAAAGGACATTTCCTTTTATAAGAAATTTAACAGCTTCACATACCACTGGAATGAATTTCTCATCTCACTATTAGTTTACGTTTTTCAGAAGGTTTCCGGTTTTTAATTTTTTATAAGGGGTAAATACTTTGCAACTAGAGCACTCATTATTCAGCGTATGTATACAGTTTCTATCTCATAGGGAAGAATGTGGGTACGGGAACGGAGCAACACTCTGTGCGTTTTTTTGGGGTGAAGTTCACACATCAAATAACCGTGGGGGGTCGAAGTAAGCCTCTTTATATACTTTTAAGAACTCTTTCCTTTGAGGGGAAACATTTGAGTTGCTTTAAATGCATGTATGTGCATGTCTCTTCTCTGTCCAAACAACAGATAAATACTGTGTGTTTTAAAGAAACACTTCCGCATATGCTTGCTTTGATAAAAAAAATATTCTGGGTTATGAAAAACACAGAGATAGGATTTTAGATGGTGAGAATAAACGGTGAACGCTTCTGCTATTTCAAATTCAATTTGTGCAGTAAATCATCTAATACAATAATTTTTTGTGTCCTTGTATATTGTCCAGCGATTTTTTATCGTATATGCCTTCATGAAAGTGAATCACATCTTTATATTCTTTTTCATATTTTTTTTTGGCTAATGAATCTATAACACCATATGTAATTTTTACAGCAGGGTATTGCTTCGAAAATCTCGCATGGTCCTTTAAAATATTTAATATATAGATTTTGTGTATACCAGCCTGTCGGCCCAGCTACAAAACATGTAGCCGGACTTCGGAACCTAAATTTCTCCACATCCAAACTCGTCAAGTAGATAATGAATAAGAGTTTAATTAAAGTTTAAGCATTAACAATATATTTTTTAATAAATTTTCGATACAAGGTTTATTAAAATAAAATGTTTATATACAGAAACTCTGTGTGTTTTTATTCTTACTTTACAATTTAAATAAAAAAAACTTAACAAAATAAAATAAGAAACAGAAATAAAAGAAGTGAATAAAACAAGAATAAAAAAATATAAAAGAAACATAATGTTAATAAATTCATGTGTTTAAAACAGTAAAGGCAGAAAGTAAAGCAAGTAAAGGCAGAATTTAAAGCATGAAGCAGAAAAGTTAAAACAGTTAAAGCAGAAAGTTAAAGCAGTAAAGCAAGAAAGTTAAAGCATGTAAAGCAGTTTAAAACAAAAGCATACTATCCCTTAGGTAATAACGCCTCTATTGTTTTACTGCTTTACATGCTTTAACTAAGGTAATGTTAATAAATATATGAGTTAAAGCAGTAAAACTATGAGTAAAGCAGTAAACATGTGAGTTAAAGCAGTAAAGCGAAAGTTAAAGCAGTAAAGCAGAAAGTTAAAACAGCAAAGCAGAAAGTTAAAGCAGTTAAAGCAGAAGTTAAAGCAGTAAAGCAGTAAAACAAAAGCAGACTATCTTCT
>JABUQX010023074.1:40000-42974 GCA_015478945.1 Trachelipus rathkii | reverse complement strand
ATATTTAGTTATATATATTATATAAAATATAATATTAGTTATTATTATTATATGTATTATTATTATATATATAGTATATAATATATAATATATATATATAATAATATATATATTATATATGAAGCATTATTGCCTTGGGAGTTATTTGGAAATTGAAGAAACATAGGCCTTCCAGATTTTTTAAAATTAAGTTGTTCCTTAGAATAAGCTTTTAAAGCTATTTTTAAGATAAAATCTACACTTACTTCCATTATGCACTTTTTTAATTATATAAAGGTAAATATCACTTAAGTAATATAACCAAACACTTTACAAAATGCAAGGATTTCAAAGTAAAAACTGCTGTTGCCATGATTTGACAACAAGAGAGAACTTATATAGATATATTAATATATATATATATATATATATATATTTAATATAATATATATAAATAATATATATAATATATATATTATATAATATAATAATATATATTATATATAGTATATAACTAAATAGAAGAGAGATTTCTCTTATAATAGCTACAAATTTAAAAATTTTTTTTAATTATTTCGTACGACTTGCAATTGGGTGAACGAAAGTTCTTTACTCCTTCGTAGTATAATTTTTCGTAATTTATTCGCCGTACAGCAGGTATGACGCTTAGGCTTTTTCTATATATTTTCCATATATTTGAAGATTTACTCGTAAGAACAGAAGTAGGAAGGGAAAAATTTCCAAATGAATTTAATTTTTATAATTGTAATTACTAAAGTAGTTGATTTTCTTTAAATTTTTATAAATCAGTTTTTTTTTCACTTTCAAATAAAAATTTAATATTTATTTTACTTTAATAAGCAAAGTTTTTTATTAGTTAGACTGAAGGAAAGTTATGTAGGAGCTGGCTTACCCCTGCTTTGCCTCTCAAGTTGTATACGCCAGTCCTGATAGGATTATATATATATAATAATATATATATTATTATTATTAATTATTTATAATAATATTAATATATATATATATATATATATAATATATATTATACTATATAATATATATATATACATAATATATATATATATTTATAATATATAATATTATATATATAATATTATAATATATATAATATAATATAATATATATATAATATATATATATATATATATATATATATTATATATAATATATATATAAATATATATAATTTATATTATATAAATTATATATATTATAATATATATATATATATATATATATAACATTAAGATATATATATATAATATATATATATGATATATATATATATATTATTATAATATATTATATACATAGGAGAGAAAGTTGGGTGTTCTTGAGCGTCCTTCAGATCTATTTCACGCAACTCGCAGTGCTTGGTCTTATAAGAGTGTCGTTCGCCGCCTGTATGGAGTACGTTTCACACATCTGTGTGGCTTACTCAAACAGCAAGCCCAGAAGGTGGAGTCTAGGCTTCCTCTTATCAACTCTTTCTACACAGTATCATATTTCTCGTTCAATCCCTGTCCCAGATTTAACTGCTATGCTCAAATCTCAATATGTACTTCCAACTAGTTAAGTCTTGTAACGCATCCTTTTTGTTCTTTTTCTTTTATTTGCAGAATTTCAGACGCCGTTTAGACAAAGCATATCGCCTTAAATTGACCATGTTTTCTAAAATTTTACCCAACTAGGTGCAATTTGAGGTCATTGCCTTTGCCCCACCGGTGGAGTATATATTATATATATATATATATCAGAGGTGGGCAACTTCCGCTCTTAGTCCGCTCAGTCCGCATAGTCCGCTCCGATGCGGACTACCGAGAATAGGTCGGACTTAGCGGAGTGCGGATGTCAGGAAATTAAGCGACTTGCACGTAGCGATCAAAAAAAGTTTCCGCTCTTTTGGTCCGCACCTTTTTTGGAAAATGAAAGTATAGTTTACTTTTTAAGAATTCTTATTGGTTATAAATATATATATAATTTTATTTTAATTTTATAACTAATTATACTTTAAGTCTAAAACTTATTGTTTTTTAATAAGTTAACGTCAAAACCGAATCTCAACCTCTTATGGTACCATATATATAAATAACATTTAGAATTGATTTAAGACTAATGGCTATTACCCTCTCTAAAACTTTAATCTTAATATATTATTGCTATAAAAAGACTAGGCAATATCTAAAATCGATTCTGTGTAAAAAACCAATATATATTATATATATATATATTACTATATATATATATATATAATATAATATATTTATATAATATCATATATATATATATAATACTATATAATATATATATATATGTATATATATACTATATATTACTATAATATATATATAATATATATAATATATTATATATATATATATATATATATAATATTATATTATATAGATATATATATCATAAATATATAATTTGGGTTTACCACCCAAGGCCAAAAAAAAGGGAAAATTTGGGGAATTTAAATAATAAATTTAAAAAATACGTTTTAAATATAAATATTTAATATTTATATATATAATATATATATATATATATATAATATATATATATTTATATATATATATATAGTTATTATAATAGCTACGAAGCTGATACGTAGCATTAGCTTCGACTCTGCCAGGCGTCGAGGCTTTTTCATGCGATTCTACTAAAATTCTTGAACGAAATAGACCTTCTTATGGGTGGACAAGGTGGTCAAAAAATTTCAGAAGGGAGGCAGAATGATTTAGGTGAGGACCTTAACATTAGCAATGGACTGCTGGAAGTGAGCTAACACCAGCACTCCTCTCACCAGGACATCTTTCCTTTCAGCATAGCAGAATTTTTGAACTTGTTCATTTAAAATATAATACACCTCCCCTAGTTCTGCTGCTGTAGAGCGAAAATTTAGTATTGGTGGGTATATTTTGAGGGCAAAGAGGTCAGCCTTAACTGCTTTTAAATTTGAGCAGCTAAT
>JABUQX010023074.1:30000-35000 GCA_015478945.1 Trachelipus rathkii | reverse complement strand
TTGTTCCAATAGAGTCTCCCTCAAATTTGTTTTTTTAATTTAATCTACAAACTTTATACCCTCTTCCGCAGTTATTTAACATTTTTCTTTACTTTTCTCTTCATCTTTTTATTTGATTTATGTTATTTTATTATTCTCTTCTAGTTTTAATTAAAATGTTTCATAAAAGTATTGTAAAGGAATGATTTCATAATTTAATTAATTAATCATGAAATAATGGTGGTAAATGGTTTTGATAAAATTTTTTAATCTTTTTCTTGTTAGCTGTTGTGTCTTTTGTATTTTATATTATTATATTATTATTATTATTATTATATTATTTTATTAAAGTATTATTAATTATTATTGATTACTTATTATTTTTAGATTGTTCTCAAAATATCTTGCTTTTATTTTATTACAAACTTCAGTATTATATTTAGGATTTAATTATATTATTATTATTGTTATTATTATTAATTTTATTATTATTATATTAATTATTATTTTTTTTTTCACATCATGATTATTATTTATAATATATTATTATTATTATTATTATGTATGTATGTATGATTATTGATATATTATATTATATTATATTATTATGAATTAATGATTTATCAATGCCAAGTGAATTATTATTTTCTCAAAATTAGCTTCTAGACACCTGTCTGTCTGATCTGTCTGTCTGTTCTGTCTGTCTTGTTCTGTCGGTCTGATTTGCTGTCTGGTGCTGTCGGTCGTCTGTCTGGTCTTGGCTCTGTCCTTTGTTTATCTGTCCTACTCCCTCTTTCTTTCTCTGTCTGTTCTATCTCTCAAACGCCATCTGTCTCTGTTTCTCTCTCTCACTTATCTCTATATGCTCTGTCTATTCTGTCTTCTCTCTCTCTCTCTCTCTCTCTCTCTCTCTCTCTTCTCTCTCTCTCTCTCTTCTCTCTCTCTCTCTCTCTCTCTCTCTCTCTCTCTCTCTCTCTCTCTCTCTCTCTCAGTACAGATTAAATTTCGTTCATGCTCTATAAATCTCGCAGTGTGGAGTTTGATGTAATGAGCCAGTACGGAAATAATTCAAAGGAGAAGGAGAAGATTTGAGATTAGACTTTTCTTGCTAACTTCATCAAGTTGAACGATATTCTATGCCAGTTTTTGTTAATGAACACACTTCATAGTTTTTTTTTTTTTTATGTAAATATAAAACTGCGACGATTTATTTAGTGAAAAAGAGTATTTCTTAGATTTCATTGTATAAAACAAAAATAAAATGAAATAATGATAAATGTTCTGGTAAGTTACTCTATTTTTTGATAATGTGGATCCATTCATGTTAGATTGGGTTGGGACTTTGGACTGTAGTAGTAGTAGTAGTAGTAGTAGTAGTTTAGTAGTAGTAATAGTAGTAGTAGTAGTAGTTATAGAGTTAGTATAGTAGTGAGTAGTAGTAGTAGTAGTAGTATTTGTTAGTACGCATTAGTTTGAGTGAGTGCGCAAGTAGTAGTAGTAGCAGTATAGTGCCCAGCAAATGGTCATTTAGGGAATCTTTTAATTCATTTATTTTCTTATGAAAGAGTTTAAAAAGAGGTTAAAGAAATTAAAAATGAAATAAGGGATAAGTTTTATAAGTAAGATTAAAATATTATTTTAAACTATTTGGAGCTGAACTCCGGAATCGAATCGGGAGTTCTGACTAGAAAGGCCTTCTTCGAACCGAAGTTGAATCGGAATTCGAATCGGAAATTTAAATGCATCAAAGGTCGATATTAAAATAACTCGTGTGGAAAATAGGAATCAGATAGAAAGCTTTTCAGAACCGGTACGGTACCGATTTACCGGAAATTGAAATGGAATTGAAAGTTAGGTTGGAGATGTCTCACGCTGCTAAAATAGTGAAAATCGTAAACTGGAATCGGAATCGAAGCCAGGTTACGATTACATTATAACCAATTTCACAATTCCTGGTTGAATTTTAGTCGGATCCATGTACCGGGGTGTGATGTGGGCGATACAGTGCGGTTGCGGTGGTGTGGTGTGCTCACACGGGCCGGTCGGAAAAGGCTAACTTACTAAAGAAATGGCAGCAAAAATTCGAAAACTTTTAATTAATAAAATGTTGCTAGGCCCCCTTCTATAAGAGCGCTTAACGCGGGCGTCTTCTTGATGACGTGCAAGAAACCGCCCAGTCGAATAAGCTTAAAAAAAGAGTAAATTGTGGTCCATCTAATACGAACGGCTTTAATGGCCATCGTTGAACTTGATTGCAAACTTATTTATATAAGGCGTCTAAAAAATCATATTAGGTTAAGTGCTTTTATCTCTCTAAGGAGGTAGGAGGGGGAATGATCTATTAGGTTAGGGAGGGGGATGGCTCTATTAGATAGGGAGAGCGGGAATCGTCTATTAGCATGGGAGGGGGTAATGGTTATTAGGCATTAAGCCTTTTGCATAGAATTTTTTTTTCTTTTTTGTTTCAACAAAATCCAACAACCTAGCAAAATGCCTCTTTTTTCAGATTTGAATTAATAATAATAATAATAATAATAATAATAATAATAATAATAATAATAATAATAATAATAATAATAATAATAATAATAATAATAATTATAATAATATTATAATAATAATAATAATGATAATGATAATGAAATGATAATGATATGAAATAATAATAATAATAATAATAATAATAATAATAAATTTAAATCATAATAAATTAAGTAATAATACTAATCATAATTATAATAAAAAAAATTAATAATAATAAAATGAATAATAATAATAAAATAATAATAATAAAATAATAATAAGTAATAATATAATAATAATAATAATAATAATAATAATAATATAGTAATTATAATAATAATAATAATATAAATATAATAATAATAATAATAAGAATAAAATAATAATAATAATAATAATAATAATAATAATATATAATAAATAATAATGAATAATAAATATAATAATATAATAATAATAATAATGATTAATGAAATGAAATGACAATGATACTGACAATGAAATGATATTGATATATAAGAATGAAAAGAATATTTAATAATAATTTAATAATTAATTTATAATTAATTAGTAATAATTAATAATAATAAGTAATAATAATTAATAATAATAATAATTAATAATAAATAATAATAATAATTAAATAATAATAATATATAGCAACAATAATAAAAATATATAGCAGGTGAATAGAATTAAAGCTGAGAAAAAAATAGATAAAATAAATGATGATTTATTCAATAAAAAGGTAATAAAAAAACAATTATCAGACTATATCAGTAGAATATGTGCGACTGACACTTCAATATACCAAGTGTGTTTTACTGAATTAATTTTCATGTTACCCTAGGACAGATAGTAGATAGATTTAAAAGTGCTGCTAATAGCAAGACATTTAGAAGAGAGTTTCAAGAACATAAAGACGGATTTGAGGAGAGAGAGAGAGAGAGAGAAGAGATAGAGAGAGAGAGAAGAGAGAGAGAGAGAGAGAGAGAGGAAGAGAGAGAGAGAGAGAGAGAGAGAGAGAGAGATAATAATAAAAAAAAAAAAAAAAAAAATAATAATAATAATTTAATATAATAATTTTAATAATAATAATAATAATAATAATAATAATAAAATAAATAATGAATAATAAATTAATAAAGAGTAATACTTATTATAACTTACATTATTAATATGTTCTATGTCCTTTCGGGGAGGTGTAGACTTAAGAGCCTGACTATAAGACCTGTCTGTAATTAATTGTGAGTCATTGTAGCATGGATAACTTTGGAAATTATTTAAAGAAAGAGGAGCATTCTTGCTCTTACCTCCTTTCTTTATTAATTGTAACCAAAGAAGAAGAATTTTAACTTTCTTAAAAGTTTCTTAACCTGTAAAACAAACAAAAAATTATATCAAAGTTGATAAAAAATTTATCCATCAACTACGTTCCTATCTGAGTGAAATTTTACGTCATTTGTGATTGAAACATCAATTATATAATTTTTTACCATCGATTAATTATGTAATATTTTATTGAGCAAACCTGACTTTTTAGCCGAATTTGATACAGTGTTAAAAGACAAGGAGTAATAAAAATAAAAATATTTTCAAACGTTTATTTAATTAAGAACATAAGAAATCTTTTTAAAACTATATCTGAAATATATATATATATATATATATATATACTTTTATAAAATTGATTTATTTGGAAGCAGTTTAGAACAAAATCGCTTTTTTTGTAGCTTAATTTTCGTGTGGTCAAAAAATTAACTTTATATAAAGTAAAGTTGAAAAAATAATTAATATTTGATATATTATAAAAATTTTACCTATAATTTTTTTTATTTATTTATATATAAGATTGCTAGCAAATTTAAAAAGGAAAATAAATTAAAATTGTCTTGCGAGTAACTTGTTTTTAATATAATAAATTTGAAATTTTAACAATACAGACTTTGATATAAACAAATTCATAGCATTGCGTTTTCGATGTAAAGTATATCATATGAGATGTAATATATAAAATTTTTTATATAAAAAAGATAGTTGATCGAAAAATTAAATCATTCGACTGACGTATCAATATTTTCACGTGATGATGAAGTAGTTCCTTCTCTTTCAGATTATTTATCAATTGTAATATTAATCAGAAAGTATTCAGCTAAAGATTAAAATCTAATTTAAAAAAATTATCATTAGCAATTATTTAAGGTTTTAAGGAATAATATCAGGCAAACTATATTAATTTTCAGAAATGACAGTTCATCAATGAGGTCTTTGATTAATAGAATGTTGGTTTTTATATAATTCTTTTTTTTCTGTGTCGGTGTATTAATGCGTTTAAAAATGGGAAGTAGTGCTTAAATAGTATGTGATATTTTTTGTGCGGTTTAATAATAGAATACATTTGTGAAGATAAACAACAAAAGAAAGTGTAAACTTGTATAGTTTACCTGCTGAAAAAGGCTAACATTGTCTGGTTATAAAAAATAATATCTCACGCTGAT
>JABUQX010023073.1:12500-16580 GCA_015478945.1 Trachelipus rathkii | reverse complement strand
AGGATGATATTAAAAATAAAAAAGAAATAGCAAAGAGTATCATTACCTTGGATGAAAACGGAAATTCTCAGGTTGCAAAATACCATTGTTTCTATTAATTTTCTCACACAGTAGTGATATATATTTTCATCAAATTTTAAATTATCTTGTAAAATTATGCCTAGATATTTGATAGATTTTACAATATCTATTTCAGTACCATTTAAATAAAGGTTAGCTCTTACATTAGGAGAGAGTGAGAAGATCATACCTTTCGTTTTTACAAAATTCAAAGACAATTTATTAGCGCAGGTCCATCTGAAAATTTTTTGCAGCTCGTCATTGATAACATTCTGAATATAATCCAAATCTCTGCCCGAAAAGTATATAACTGTGTCATCTGCATATAATGACAGTTTTACATTGGAAATAGTTCTCACCAGATCATTAATATATATTATGAAAAATAAAGGTCCTGGCACGATCCCTGGGGCACCCATGCCTCCACCACTCTAAGATCCTATTGCAGACCATTCACTTGAACATATTGTCTCCTGTTATTGAAGTAAGACTTAATGAAGTCAAGACAAACACCCCTAATACCATATCTTTCTAATTTGACAATAAGTGTATTTGTGTCAATTGTGTCGAATGCTTTGGAATAATCCAGAAAGACTGCAACGGTGTGTTCCTTCCGAGACAAGCTCTCACTGACATCATGCAAAAGTGACAAAACTCCATCTTGAATTCCCTTCCCCTTCACAAATCCAAATTGTTGAGAACAGATAAAGGAATTTCTAATAAAGTAAAATGTAAGCCTGTTATATATAAGCTTCTCAAATACCTTAGTTATTGTTGAAAGGATTGAAATAGGTCTGAAGTTTCCGAGTGTATCACGACTTCCAGATTTGTGAAGTGGCACCACTCGCGCTATCTTTAAAAAATCAGGGAATATTCCATTTGATATGCATCTGTTAAAAAGTACAGAGAGAATTTCCCCCAGTTCACCAGAAACCATCTTTAAAATTCTAGCAGGAAGAGCGGAGGTATGGAAGTTTTTATCTTTTAATTTATTTATGATTTCCTCAATCTCAGTCGGAGTACAAGGCATAAATGCGAACGAGTTTTGTGGAGAATATATATTATTTATGAATGTATTAGGTATGTTAGGAATTGCAGTTCTCAAACTTGACGGAACGTTCAGAAAATAATCATTAAAAGATTCTGCGATTTCAATGTACACATACACGATTGCGTTGGTGTCCTCTCATACTGTTGATTTAGGTTGGGAGGAGGCCCGATCATTCGCAATTCTTAACGATCATCAATCATATTCAACTATCTATCACATTCCGTGGGATCGTCCTAACCAATTCTTGAACCACACTTGACCTATGTTTCACTACTAGTCCCTCTCTCTATAAATACACTACCTTCGCCTATTGGTAAATCTGGACCACAACCTTTATATCTCTTAAACTTTAATACTTTCTCTCCAAAAACAGCTCCATCCTGCCCTATGCGTTTTTTCTGGCACTTTGATCGGGGTGATTGGGGGGCCTTGCGTCGCTTCTACGCTAACTATAATTGGAATGACTGCTTTGACTCTGATGACGCTTCGGCTTCTGCCACTAAGGAGGGAGCTGTAATCGTTGACGGAATCAGGTTCATTCCTCTTCGACTAAATCTTTCTCTCCTCATAATCCCATGGTCGATCGTGCCTGTTTTCTTTGGCCATCAGGCATGGAGACAGCGCTTATCGGGGACGGTGGAAAAAATTATCGTTCTCCCTATCACTCTCGCTAATTTTCATTCAGCTAGAAATCGGTGCAGGGATACTCTTCGACGAACGCAAAGCGGGCTTTCATAAAACGAAGGTGCGCTAAACCTCCTTGGGTCTCCTACTGATAAATCTTTTTGGCCTCTTGCCACTTGCCAAAAACGTCTCTAACAACTTCTGTAAATTCTACCTTTTTCCTCCTCTTATTGAATCTGATTGGCTCTTGTTGCTAACTCTTCCAACTTGAAAAGGCCAATCTCTTCGGCCTCCTATTTTCCTCTAACTCTCAACCCTGGACGATTCTGGCATTCCTCCTCCCCATCCTCCTCTCAGCTGTCCTATGTCTTTGCCTGTGATAACATTTGATCGGGTGCTATGCCGTCTGATGTATTATGAACGTTAGGAAGGCGGGGGGCCCGGATGGCTTCCTCCCGAGTTTTTGACGGGAGTGTTGCTTCCGAGCTGGCCCCCCCTTCGTTCATACTATATCTCTACTTCATAGTCTGATATCTATCCTTCCTTCAGTGTTGGAAAGCCACGCACATGTTCAACCTATCCGAAAAAAGGAAGCCGTCTGATCCTTCTAACTATCGCCCTATTAGCTCTCACCTTTATTCTATCTAAGATCTTTGAAACCCTCTCAACTCTCACTTCTTAGACCATCTGGAATCTCTTTCCCTTTCGCCAGAACGGCTTTCGGCGTTCGAGGTTCTACTGTGATATACTTTTCCTATTTAACCGATTATGCTTTTTCCGCCCTATAGGAAACTACGGGAGACTTTGCGTTGGTGGCGCTTGGACAATTCCAAAGCATTTGACCGGGTATGGCACGCGTCACTCCTCCTAAGCTCCCTCCTTTGGGTTTCCTCTTCTTTTGCTTACCTTATGCTAGTTTTCTTTCAAAACGCTCAATATCGGCTGTTGTTGATGGGGCGACGTCTTTTTTCTTCCTTTTCTGTCAATAGTGGTGTTCCTCAGGGTTCTGTCTTTATCTCCTACTTTATTCCTACTTTTCATTAATATCTTCTCACCTGCACATCTAACTCAATCCACTCATACTCGACCCTTCATTCTTCAACTCATTTCAATTCTGCTCCCTCTTTTACTTCTAGAATTGCCTCTCGGCTTAATCTTTCCGATTCTATTCTCGCTGATCTGGATAAAATTTCCGGGTGGGGTCGTCTCAAACCTTTGTGAAATTCAATTCTTTAAAACTCAACTTTCAAACCCCTCTAAGACACCTTTAACTTTTCCTACCTCGGACTCTCTGCGTCTGTCTGCTGGTGACAATATAAACATCCTTGTCCTTAATATAAATCATAAACAAAAAAATGTCTTTGGAAACCTCACATCACAACGGTTGGCTAAGGCGGTCCCCTCAAAGAAGCTTGGAGTTCTGTTTAGACTGCGAGGACTTTTTTTCTCTCCACTAGTTACTCAGTATACAAGGGCCTCGATCCGCCCTTGTTATGGAGTACTGCTCTCATAGCTGGGGGGGCTCAGGTTTCACCCGGTTCGTGGATAGGGTCGATGTCAAAGGCAAAAGACTTATAAACTGTCCGTTTCTTTCTAGTTCACTTGACTTCCCTCTTATCTTGCGGCGCGATGTTGGTGCTTTATCGTCTTTCGTTTATAGGTACGCGTAGCTGGGCAAGTGCTCGAGGGAGGCTTTCCATCTCGCGTTGGCCACCTCCTTTAAGACGGCCCCTTCGTAGCACAAGTGGGGTGCTGTTATCGGCACTGAGTTTTGTGGTTTTGATATTAGCAACGTCCAGACGTATTTTCGCTGTTGTGGTGCCTCCTTCTTTCCTGCCACCTCGTTCTGTGGAATTCTCTTCCATCTTCTGTGTTTCCTACTCGAATTTAATCTCCCTCACTTTTAAAGGCCCGCGTTCTGTGCGTCATCTGCGTGGATTGCGTTATGATAGTTTTTGTTGATTTTAACAGCCCCCTCCTGAATAGGCGCTTTGAACGAGTTTTGTGGAGAGTGTATATTATTTATGAATGTATTAGGTATGTTAGGAATTGCAGTTCTCAAACTTGACGGAACGTTCAGAAAATAATCATTAAAAGATTCTGCAATATCAGCTTTATTAAAAAAAATTTCCCCATCTTTAATTATACAATCAATTTCCGACTTCCTTTCATTTCCCAAAATACCATTGATAACTCTCCACATTTTAGCGTGATCGTTCTTTGAATCATCAATCTTCCTCTGATAATATAGCTCCCTTGAAAGTCTCAATGCAGAAGTAAGAAGATTTCTGAATAGTTTGAAGTAGTCGAAGGATATTAATCCCATTTTATGAAGCTTAAAAAGT
>JABUQX010023073.1:0-7500 GCA_015478945.1 Trachelipus rathkii | reverse complement strand
AGAGTATAGGGCATCTGATAGAAACTGATTCCCAGGATTTGATAGGAAGCTTTTTATCCCCAAGAGACAATTGAATGTCTTCCAAACGATTCTCACTGCCCGTTACCCTTTGGGTGGTAAGGAATTGCTTGACTGTCAGAAATGTCAATATCTGACAAAAATGATGAATACATGAAAGAGGTTGCTCTATCAGCATGCAAATATTCAGATAATCCGAACACTGAAAACAGAGATGTCAACCAGCTAACCTCAGTACCAGCTGAGGGAAAAAACAAAAGGAAAAGCAAAATGAAATGTGAAATATTCATCGATGACGACAAGCATGTATTTATAAATGGAAGATGATGATAGATGACCATTGAAATCAATATTCGAACGATCAAACGATACTTGTAGAATTTAGGCTTAATCCTACAGCAAATGTGACAAGAGGATACCATTCGCAACACCTCTTCAACTGAAGAAAAAAGATTTCTGCAACTAACAAAATGCAGGAGTCTAGAAATCCCAGGATGACAAAGAGCGTTATGAAGTTCGGACAATGTCAAGTTTCTTGTGTTAGTGCAATAACTTTTTGAGAGGTTATCAGCTGTCGTATTTAATTCCCAGGGTCTGTAAATGATATCGAGAGAATAAGAAAATAATTCAGTTCTCCTTCTCAAAATCCTCTCGTTTTTAATCTTACTCTTGTGCTTGATGTGAAACAAGAAGGTTACTGATTTTTGTTCAGTTATCATAGTAAACTGTCTTCCAGCAGAGTAGTTATTATATTTTTGATTATTCGAATATAGCATAAGCCCCTTTTTCAACGGAGCAATACTTCCTTTCTGTTTGATTAAGGTAACGAGAGAAGAATGGAACTTAATACAGCACCCAAAGCATTTTCTGAACCATCTGTTTCAACTGTGAATGGCAAAGTATCATCGATTTTCATTTTTACAGTCTTAGAAAAGCAACCCTTTAAATTCTCAACAACTTTAACTTCACGCATATGAAAGAGTAATTCAGAGTCTTTAAGACTGCGATTTTTTCTGAATACTCTGGTACCCATCTTAAATAATAAGCGAACAAACCCATTAGTCTTTGTTAGCCCTTCTTAGATACAGGGAATGGCATTTTCATCAAAGGTTTCAACTTTTCTTGTATCAGAATGAAGCTAGTTGCGGGCTATCTCGAAGTCAAGTAATTTGACGGTCTTTGGAAAAGTCATACTATATCGATCTGCGACTTTAAGAAATTTAGCAAGATTTGAATCATATTCTTCTTTAGCAAACCACAGCTGTTGACGTAATCGAGTTCGTGCAAGTTCCTTTTAAATTATTACTCTGTATTGTATTATTCATAATCCTTTGAAAACAGGCAAAATCATTTGTAAATCCAAAGCTTAGCCTCTTATATTGGTAACGTTTTCCGGCAGCTTCAATGGCAGTATAAGCTCTAACATCTTCAAGAAGAGGCACCAAATTATAGGCACTCTTCAGGTCGATGGTGCTAAAATACTTGAAATGTGATATTGTGTTCACTAGTTCTTCTGTATCATGCAATGGAAATGTATCAAGGTAATTGAACCTATTGATAGTTCGAGAATAATCTAATACTAATCTTCTGTTGGAGCGCTGATTCCCAACAGCAGCTTGGTTGCTTCCTCCCAGGAGTGAAAATTTATTTTTTGGGCTTCAATTCTGTTCTTCCGATAAAAGGCGGATGTATTTCATCCTTTATGAATTGTAAATCAGAAGAAGCAAATTTCCGAGCTTTAAAAGTAATAGCTCTAATCCCGCCGAAAGATTAAAGAATACCTTTGGAGGAGTAATTGACATAGCCGTTAAATCACATAATACAAGGAAAGGTTCAGCATCCTGTGAGTGTATTAGCCATTGTAAAATTGATATTGATACATTAAATCTCAGAGTTGGGCCCTGTTTAGTCCTTGAGCCCTTGACCCAAGTGTGAGCGGGGAAGCTTGTCAAAGGTCGTCGTCAAAATACTGATATGCCTTACTTTAGGAAGAAAGTTGTTTCGCTTTTAGCTCCATCGTGTCAAGTGGTAAAAACACTTTGCTAAACGCAACAACGAGAGCTCGGGTTTGCGAAACCCCAGCAGGAAGAGAATAAAAGGATTTTTTAGTTCAAATTGTTGTAAAATAATATCAGTTGTAAAATTGATAACTGATTATATATATATATATATATATATATATGATATATATATATATATAATATATATATATATATATATAAATATATATATATATTATATATATATATATATATTATATATATTGTATTATATATATGTAATATGTATATATTATATATATATATATATATATATATTATATAATATATATATATATATATATATATATTATTATATTATATATATTTATATATATTATATATATATATATATATATATATAGTATATATATATTTATATTATTATATATATATTTATATATATATATACTATATATATATATATATTAATATATATATATATATATATATTATATATATATATTATATATTAAATAGTATATATATATATATATATATATATATATATATATATATATATATATATATATATATATATATATATATAATATATATATATATATATATATATATATATATATATATATATATATATATACAATATTGCTATCTTAATGTTGGTAACTATGCTACTATGAAGGTCTTCTTGAATGATAGATTTAAGTCATAATCCTTGAACTGATTTAATATCATTGCAGACTTTGTTATTCTCCCCTTGTCTAAATATTTTAATTTTTAAAGCAAAGCGTTTGAAACCAGCGGTCTCTAAAACGTTTGAATATTTTACTATTTTAGCGAATAATTACGTATACCTAGATGATTTTTCTATGACAAAAATGTACTCCCTGCTGTATTTGTATCGAATAAAGTAGGTCCCTAGGTCTTTATGTTTCCATATCGAAAAAAGGGGTTAATAAATAGTGGTGCTTATAAATGATATAAAATGTCTCGATGCTATCCACAATTTTTTTTTTTTGTAATGAATTGGTAAATATTATTCACGATTTGACTTAAAGTGTCAAAAATTGAGCAAACGCCGTTATTTTCTACACGCAATTTAAATTTTTGAAATCCTCTTTTTTTTTTTTAACGAATTGATATAAATAAATTTAGGAGGTCGTTAAGTCACGCAAAAGTCAAAGATTTCAAAATCGTTATTTCCTTTTTTTAGTTCGAAGATGCCATAAAAAGGAAGCTAGTAACAAATGATCGACAGGGAAAAGGACCGACAAGTCAAATTGACATTTGTAATAAAAAAAATCTTGTTATTTAGAGTTTCTCTAACGAATCCAACAAAATTTAACCTAACCTAATCTAACCTAACCCTAACGCTAACTTCACACTTAACATTAACTTTAACTTAACTTAACTTACTTGCAACTTAACTTAACTTGGACTTAACATTTACTTAACTTAACCATAGCTATACTTAACCTATGTGGCTTTAACTTAACTTTAACTTAAACTTAACTTAACCTAACCTAAACCTCTAACCTAACCTTAACCTAACACTAACGCTAACCTAATTTAAGAGTTTCTCTAACGAATTCAACTTAACTTAACTTAACTTAACCTTTAACTTAACCTAACTAACCTAACCTAACTAATAAC
Source organism: Trachelipus rathkii (assembly GCA_015478945.1). NCBI lineage: Eukaryota > Metazoa > Arthropoda > Malacostraca > Isopoda > Trachelipodidae > Trachelipus > Trachelipus rathkii. The sequence continues at coordinate 3,829 of JABUQX010023073.1, read as the reverse complement.
CTAACCTATCCTATAAGGCCTTGGGCAAGCTGTACTATGAAATTTTTTTGAATGTCGTGTGGACCATTTGGCCTGTCGACAATTTTCCCTGTCCATTTGGGTTAGTGTCCATAAAAAAATGTTTGTTAATGAAATATTATCATTATCATGAGGAACTAAAAATAAACGCTCGGTTTTAAAGAAAAGCTATTACTACATTTAAATAAAATGTTCAAAACGAGTAACGTGACTGAGGTATTACCAATGCAGTTAAGAGTTAAACTTAATGTTTGGTCTTGAGTTTATTATAGAAGATTGAATTTAGTATTACACTTAAAACTTGAGACTAGAGACCTTGCGTTTCCAGAAGCCCGAGTGCAGCCCGGGCGGGCACACAGAGGCGCACATGAATCGTTTCCAGAGCCCGTTTGAACACACTTCATATGATGTCCATCGTAAAACCGTCACAAGTCAGGCGCCCCGATTTGTTTACAATCCTCGATTTCGGGATTAATCAAACCGGGCGGGCAATGCGGGGAAGAATACTTTGTTTACAGACAAATCTTTTTACAAAACATGTGTCGGAAATGGCCTGCCAAAAGTTTTTAATATTTTAGTTAACTCCTTTATATTAAGGATACTAAATATATTGTAATCCATTTCAATAAAATAATAAACACAAAGATACATATAAGGTATAATAGTAATTGTTATAAAATTGTCAGCTGATACCGAACGGGCCGCTCGGCGTTTCCAGGTACTCAAATTTCCTTGTTCTCTGATTGATTAATGTAATTTTTTTTATATCGAAGGCGTTTACGAGTGCGATTCATTGCCACACGGGTTGAATTCGGCCTTCTGGAAAACGACAGCTTAGCTTTCTTTAAATGAATTTGGACAACAGGTGAGGAATAAAATTCGAACTTATTGTTTAATAGTGTCAATCAAAACAAACACATCCATTCAAACGAAGGCAAATTTTTTTTTGGTTTGTTAAGATACCAACTTTGTTGGTGGGGGTTGTCTATATGTTACTATGTTTAGTAAGTATATAGGTTAACAACTAACAACTAATAATTCAAATGTCTGCACAACTTGCATTTATAAATTGAGTAGTGTCTGTGTAGGTAAATTTTTTGTCCAATTGAGGATGAAAAAATCTTTGAGGAACACTGCTCAGCACAACTCTTTCGTTGCACATGGGTTTTCACTATTGAGTTTTTCTTATTTTCCATTTCCTTTTTATTTTATTAACCTCTGACTATTGAACATCTGGTTTTTAAATTAGGATCATTTATTCCACATGTTGCTCACGAAAACGCCACGAGGACACTTTTTTCGCTTGCAGGACTTCATCAATTAAGAGAGTCTAAAGAAAAGGAGTGGTCTAACAATCGCGCCCCCCTTATGTTTTTCCTAGAACCGCCCAGCCCCTCAAAGGGCTGGCTCTGAGGTTGCCACAACCCCATCCGAATTTTGATATATAGAATCAGAATTTTAGACCACGCACTCGCAGTACAAAACGGTACAAAACAGAGTTCTCTGAAAGAGTCATATGCACACCCAAAGAAGCGATATCACACCAATTCTAAGTTATGCCTGTGAAGGCCAGTACGATGTTATAATAACAAAACTAAACGCAATATCAGAGATAATGAGCTCTCAGCGGCTGCGGAGATGAAGCAGGCAGCTGGAGTGGTGGAAACGTAGCCGGAGCCGAAGCCGGAGCCAGAGCAGAGCCAAGAGCCAGAGGTGGAGCCGGACCGGAGCCCGGAGCCGGAGCAAAATTTTTTGGAGGGAGAAGCATTCAGAATAGAAGCGATGAATTTTTTTACGGGATTGAATTCGAAGCCGGAACCGGTGCAATTAATATGGTAGTGCGGCCGGTGTCGACGAGTTATTTTGAAAATATGGACTTGAGCTTAAGCCGGAGTTTGGAGAGAGAGAGAAGAGAGAGAGAGAGAGAGAGAGAGAGAAGAGAGAGAGAGAGAGAGAGAGAAGAGAGAGAGAGAGAGAGAGAGAGATTAACCTGCTTCAACTGACTTTAGTTGAGGACACTATCAGTGATATTAAAAACCTTTTACTGAATTTTCGGATTTATTGATTTAATATTTATTTATCTTATTTTTAAATAATAATTCATAATATTATTTAAGACATTTTTTGAGTCATTAATAAATTAATTATTTAAAATAATTTATTCACGTTACTATTTCCATATGATTGGTTTAATTTATATATTACCCTCCCTTTCTGAACGACTTCGATTTTACATTTCATTTTTGTCACTTACACCCCTTTGACCTCTGACCGCCCCCCTCTCCCCTTCAATTAGACCCTTTATTCTTCTGAACCTCCCTTACTAATTACAATACCGCGCTTATATTGATTTCTCAAAGCTCCTTTACTTTGCACCGATCTTATTGCTCTGACCCCCATCTTTCTCCGTGCCTAGATACAGTTAAAGACTTTGTTCGCTTATGAACCCTCCCGTCACTTACATCTCTTTTGCATCTGATCCTCCTTATTCTAAGTGTAGTGTTTTCGATTTCTTTTGTCTGATCCCCCTTATTATCTTCTCTTCAGCATTTTTTTCTTTAACTATCTTAGCTTTTTTCTTTTATTCATTACATCGTGTCCGTTTGGTTCCTGTCAACATGTTCGGCTAAGTTCACTCATTATTCTTTCATTTCTCTCTCGTAATCTATCCATTATTCTAATCATGAACTACTCTAATGCTACATTGATATTATATTATAACTGTATTATATATATTTTATATAAATATATGATATATTATATATATATATATAGTTATATATAATTATATATTTATATATATTATATATATATATAATATATATTTATATATATATATATATGGTGTGGTGTGTGGTAGGCGTGTGTGTATATTATGTATGTGTGTAAGTATCATTAACATTCCTTTAAAAAAAATGTTTTTATTTATTTTTGTAATAGATTAAGATGTTATATATATATAGTATATTATGTATATTATATATATTATTATATATAATATTTTATATATATATATATATATTAATTATATATATATACTATTATGTTTTATAACCCGTCAAGTAGAAACTTATATGCAAGCTCCGCGTGATGTCATACTAACACGTCAGGATTTCCGTGTTACGTATACTCTGACGTCATGACTAATTTTTATGCGGAATATATATATATTATATATAAGTATAATATATATATATTTATTAGTATACTATATATATATATAATATATATTATTATTATATAATATATGGTATTATTATATATATATATTGATATTATATTATATATATATATATATTATACTATATTATATATAGGCTTAGTATTAGATAGCCTGACACAAACAGTTGAGACCAAAAATTTTCTAAGTTCAAAAAAATTTCTAAGTTCAGGTAAAAAGTTTTATTAAGTTTAGGTTCTTTTAAGAAATTGTTTTAGGGCAGGCTTCCTGGCATAATTCCAGAAGCTTGCAGTTGCCCAACTAAAGAATTTTCCTTTAAAACTTAACTAACTCTGCTGACACTTAGCAAATTTTTTGAACTTAGAAGTTTTTTGAGGGTCTCATAATCTGTCAGTGCTACTAATACTAAGCCATATATTATATTATATATATTTATATTATATATATATATATAATATATATATATATATATATATACTATATATATATATATATAATAATATATATGTATATATATATATATATATATATATATAGTTTATATATATATATATATATATATATATATAATAAATATTTTATTATATATTTATATCAATAGCATGCGAAGAACAACATGCAGTAACTAAA
>JABUQX010023072.1:10000-46762 GCA_015478945.1 Trachelipus rathkii | reverse complement strand
TATAATATATATATTCATAATACTATATTATATATATTAATATTATATATATATATTATATATATTAAATATATATATATATATAGAGAGTAGAGATATATATACATATAAAATATGATAGGAAGGAATTAAATGGAACGAAATCCTAAACCGGTAATATTTTAGGAGCTTTTAGGAGACAGAAAATTAAATAATGAATGATAAATAATCCACGATAGATAATGAAGGGTATTTTATATATAAAGATTATTAAGTAATCATTTTCCAATAAAGTTTATATATAACTATTATATATAATTTTATATATATAGTATATATATATTATTATGGCTATATATTATTATCTATAATTATATATATATAATATATATTATATATATATTAAATATAATGGGCGTAGGAAGGGGGAATTCAATATAATATGGAAAAATAAAAACTACACTTATGTTTGAGTATGAAGTTTTAAAATAGTGTTTTATTGTAGAAAATATGAAAGTTAAATCATCCGATAGATACTAAGAGTAATTAAATTAATAACTATTATTCAAGCATTACAACATTTTTTTTTTATAGTCTTCACTGTGTTTTCTCGTTTAATATCTGGATTGAAGTCAATAGAAGTTGGGTGTGATTTTTATTAAGTTGGCTTATTGAAATGAATTATAAGATGGAATATTATTTGATTGGCGGTATAAAGTTGCTAAAAAAAAAAAAAAAAATTATCATATGTATTTATTATATATATATATATATTTTTATATTATAATAGTATTATATATATTATATATAGATATTATATACTTATATATATCTGTAAAGTATAAAATAAAAATAATATATATATAGATTAATATTATACATATAATATATATATATAGTATATATATATATATAATAACTTCGACACACACAAATTAATCCTGTATATTTTCAATGTATAATTATAAAATATATATTATATTATAATATATATTATATTATATATAATAAATGATATTATTCCGTTGTTATGTTTTTGATATTTGTTTTATATTTTATAATCGTAATATCTATTTTTATATGTTGTTTATTGTACAAATGTTGTCTAATATTATTAGGCCAGTATCTTGTATATTTGTAACAATTTTAGATAATATCAAATTATTAAATGAAAAGACGAAAGATTGTTGCCTTGGGTCCTATTTATAAAAATTGAAATAGGATTCCTAGAATGCGCGACATTGAACCCAGCTGAATGCAACGTTTATATTTCTATGAATGTTATAGTACTATACAGTAAAATTTAGTATTAAAAGATTGTTTTTATTTAGTTATGTAAAATTATGGATTTAATTTTAAATTAATATATAATAATAACATTTAAAAATTGTATTGTATATATAGGAATACGAACGGTGGTTTACAATTATGCATGGAATTTGAAAACTTGGTAGTAAAAAAAAATAAAAAATCATAGATGTTTTTTTCTTAATATATACATTATAGTATATTATTATATTTATTAATACTATTATATATATATATCAATAATATAATATTTAATACTTAGTATATATATATATATTATTAATTAAATATATTATAATAATATATTAAATATATATATTGGTATATAATAAATATAGTTTATATTCAGAGTAACAAAAGTGCGTAATGGGACCAAAGTTAATAGTCTGCTTCCCAAGTATTGGAATGAAAATATAATTTTTTTTTTTCAAAAAAATATGATAACAATGTAATTTTGAATTTTTAAAAAGAATTTTTTTTTTTTTTTATTCGACTATGTCAATTTAATCACAAATTTAGAAAGAGTAGAATTAATGTGATAAAGGTAATTTTCATATTATAGTATTTATTATATATATATATTATATACTGATATTATATATTATATCTATTATATATAAATATTACATATCATATATATATTTAATAATATATTATTATATTATATATATATATTTATAATATAAAAATGTAGAATAAATTATGGAAACGAAAATCCAGGTGAACACAATATTGGAAGCAAACGAATATGTAAGTTCATACAATTATATCCTGAAAAAAAAATTTTTATATAAAGTTCTATGTTATTAAATTGTTTTTTATAAATAGATTTAATTTTAACGAACATTTGTTTTAGGTTTAAAAATTAACACTGTCAACTCTACTAACAAAACTACCACCTTTGAATTCAAGAAACAGTTCTTGTTACAAAGATAGGAAATTCCAAACTTTGAAAAAATCACTGAATATTAATTAACTTATGTTTATAAACCAAATTATAAATTTTCTATATTTTTGTTTATTAATATATTTTTTATTTATATTTTTTTCACTTATGTTTATAAATTTAAGTTAAAAAGAATAAAAATTGTAATAAGTCTTAATAATATTTAGAATATATATAATATTATATATATTATATTATTTTTAATATAATTATATAACTATAATATTTTATATTATAATTATTCTATATATATATATATATTGGGACACTTTAAGGGTTGACCACGTTAATATTAGGTTAGGTTTTAGGTTAAGTTAGGTTAGGTGTAGGTGTAGGGTATAGGTTGTTAGGGTAGGTTAGATTAGTTAGGTTAGTTACAAAATTTATGTTTATTAAATTGAACATTTTTAATATTAAATCAGTAGTTCTTGATTTTAATGGTTAAAAATATATAATACACACTATCTCTATTATTTATAGTTAGCTACATATATAATCGTAATATATATTATATATATATATATATATATATATATTATATATATATTATTATTTATTATAGTATATAATTATATATATATATTAGTATAGAGTATATATATATATATATGATATATATTATATGTATATACTTTATAACTAAAAATATAGATATTTAATATATTATACAATTTATATATTATTATATATATACTGATATATATATTTATTATATATAATTCTGATTATATTATACTATTTTATATTATTAATATATATATTTAGATTATAATAATATATATATATATATATATTTAATATATAATATACTATATATATATGTATATATAACTTATATTATATATATTAATATTTTATTCTATTAATAAATATAATCTTATATCTATATATATAATTATTATATATATTATGAGTTTTATAATTTCTATATTATGTGACAATAGTGACTTGTAACTTTAAGTACGTAAAATATTTGTGTTGTTGTTTCAATTGTGTGATAGTATAAAGACTATTTAAAGATTTTAACTAGAGATAGAGATGGGTTAAATTGAAATTATAATGATGCTGACTAATAATATAATATATATTACTATATATATATATATAATTATATATATTTTCTATATAATATACTATATTATATTATATATATATATATATCATAATATATATATATATATTTATTAATATTAGTGATATTTATATATATTTATATATATAATATATATTTAATAAATATTATATATTTATATAATTATATTATATAATTATTACTATATATCAATATATATATATATTACATATAATACTAGATATTATTCATATATATTTATATATTTATAATATATATATATTACTATATCATGGTAGGAGGGGCATTTGTCTAAATATTGGCAAGAAATAACAAATAAACCTTATAGTTTGCAGATGGACGTTTTTAAGTTGTTTGCTAGACCCAAACCTGAAAAAAATACATAAATTTAACAGAAATGACGGATTTACATTCTATACTAAAGCAATTTTAAAGAAAGTCGTTTAATATTTTATGTTTAATGTGTTTTTATCTATATATATATATATTTATAATATATATATAATAATTATTATATATATATACTTTATTATATATATATATATTATATAATAATATAATATATTATATATCTATATATGTTATATATATTATATATTATATATAATTAGTGAAACAAATATATATATATAGTATTTATATATTATATAGTATATATACTATGTAATACTTAATAGTATATATATATATACTATATATAATATATTATTATGGCGAGAAGGGGATTTAAAAATTACTTTTAAGAATACCTTCAAACTTATATGTTTGCCACATGAGCTATTTATAGGGTTTAAGAGTGAAAAAATGAAAAGTAACATTAAACGTAGTTTGGTTTAGGATGTATAATAATTATTATAAGTATTTGAAGTAAAAATAATTTTTTTTTAGTTTAACACCATGTGTTTTAGTTTTCTAATTGGCTTGAGGAGAAACTAGTTTGTGTGATTTTTATAAGAGGACTTCTTTAGATCATGCATTATTAAGTGCGAAATTTATTATGTTGGCGCTCGATAGCTTGACATATATACATATGTTATTATATCTATATATATATATATATATAGTTATATATTATAGTATATATTATATATATACTATTTTTATATATATATATATTTAATTTATATATTTTATATTATATATATCTATATTATATATATAAATACTATATATTTATCATAAAAATTGACAATAAAAAATTAAAACCTTTACTCTGTAAATGTATATACATATATAATAATTATAACTATATATATAACCATACATATAAATTAAGTTAAATAAATGAATTATTATTAGTATCTTATAATATATTTATATTATATATACTATATATATAATGTTTTTTTTGACCCAGGATTTAGGAATTTTCGTCCAGTTTCATTAAAATTTAGCTAATTATTAAAGAAAACAAAGTATTTGAATTGGTATATTTATCAAATTGAATGTTGGATTCTTACAGTATATAGAATTAAATACTATATTTATGAATGTTTTATAGTAACCAAAAAGTAAGATTAGTATAATAACCCGTTGTTTTTGTATTTCCAACACCACAGTTATTACTGAAAATTATTTTCAATTAAAACGATAAATGAATTAAATAATTTCAATAATAGAAGGAAATTGGTAAAAAATTGTTTAAAATTATATCTTCGCGTTCATTTTACAAATAACACATAAAAAAAATAAAAAAAAATCAAAAAAAAATAAAAATTGATTTTTTATAAAAAAAATTTAAAAAATAACCAAAAATTTTAAATGTCATATATTATTCACTACAAATGATGAAGTGGTAAATCATGTGACCCAAGAAACTAGAAAGAATTTAACAATGATCGGTTGTATTTTAGCATCTTTCGGGCAATAATATAATACTATTATATATATATATTAAATATAATATATAATTATATTTATTTATAATATATATATTTATATTATATATATAATATATATTTAATATATATCTATATTTATTTATACAATATTTAAGTTATAAATTATATTTATATTATATACTATATATTAATATTATATATATCTATAATTATATATATATATTAATATAGTAGTGTATATTAATAATATATATTATATTTATACATATATATATTATATTATATATTATATATATATATATATATATATAATTATAATTCTGTAGTTATATATATATTATATCAATTATAAATAGATAACATAAATTTAATTGTCTATAATATATATATATATTTCTAAGATATAAGTTATAAATATAAACAACTTATTAGATACTATAAGGTATATTTCGTGTTGCAAGGTTTTATATTGTACCTACTCATTCGTATTTATAGTTTAATTTAATTTATTTTACATTTTGTAAGCATGAATTATTAGTTATAAATTCATTAATCGGATTATTAAAGTACCATTCTATAAATTAAATTAAATATTAAAAAATTTTTATTAGCAAAAATCTTATAAGGAGTATAGGTTTAACAAAAATGAGTTATATTTAGTTTCATATACAACTGGGATATTATAACTATATATAAGTAATATATATAAATTTACTTATATTATATTATATATACTACTTATATATATATATTATTTTAACACTATATTATTTATTACCATATTATAATATAATAATATAATATATATATATATATTATATATGATATATTACATTATATATATATTTATTAATATTATTATATATATATATTTTACTAATAAATATAATATATAAATATATACCTATATATAGTATAGAGGATTTAAGTACATATATATTATTATATAATTTATATATATATATATAATATAATATATATATTCATATTTATCTAATATATATATACTATATTTATATAAATATATATATATATTATATATATTAAGGATATATTATCTTACCAAATGTCATCAAAAAGTCCCCATAGAGGCTGTCAAGGGTGGTAGATAATTCGATAAATAATGAGAAAGTAATATATTATTATAATTATTATTTTACGCATTAATTAATCACAGCGATGATAGAAATTGAACTCTGAAAATTTTTCTTTTATAAATATTCCTTGACAATGCAAATGATATTACATATGGTTAGGGTAAAAATTACAGGAAGGGCACAAATGATATAGATATAAAAATTGGAATTAGATATTTTTATTTCTTATAATACTTTAATATTATATTATATATATTAATATATATATTATATATTTATATAATATATATAATAATATAACTAGTTATATATATATTACTATTATTATTAATTATTATTAATATATATATATATATATTATTATTTATATAGTGATACAATAGTAAAATGACAATTGAATTTTAATTCATATGTTATGACCTATGATTAGCATAATTTCTATATTTATTTTATATATTATATATTATTATATTTATATATAACATATATACATAATTGTATATATAATATATTAAATATATATATATATAATATATTATATCTATCATATATATATTATGATTACAATATAATTTTGTTAACTTAAAATAATGGTTATAAAAAATTTTTTAAATTAGAGAAAAAACATATATTGTGAAGGAAAGATTTCAAATTTAGTTTTTTTAGAAAAGTCAATGACAATTATTTGACTCTACCATTTATGAAAATTTGTAAAGAAGAATGTTAATTGTATCTTAATATAAGAATTTATAAACATAATTTAAATTAATAGATTCAATCTAATATAGGATCGCAATAATAATAACAGCTGATGCGGATGCGGATGAGAAAGCTGTACTTGTAGGATGTAGGAAACTGCAATAGGGTCAAAAAAGTCATTTTCTTGTAACATGAAGATATTTATTATGAATATATTCTAAATTCAAAGATCCTTTTGGTTTATGCATTAAATTTAATCGTACTGACTTTATTTTATTTGAAGATAATCATTGAAGATGATTATAAGAGCTATTAAGTGTATGTTTATTACCAATCAAGGAGGAGGAATTTAAAGAATATTAAGTAGTTAAGTAATTGTTATCATGAAAAGAGCATTTATATTTATAGTAAAGACAATTTTTAATAAAAAAGCATTATTATTTGATTTAAATTAATTAAATATATATAAAGGATAAATAAGTTATTATGATTTAATAAAAAAAATTTAAAAAAAAGATAAAATTTTAAAAGAAAAAAAAATAACTGTTTTATACAATCAAGAAACGTATTAGATTAAAGAACATATAAGACGGATAACATATAAAGTGATTAGAATGATTCATAAATATATTTTTGTTTTCTGTTTTTTATTTTTAAAATTTTTATTAATTTTCATTTTGTATCTATAAAAATGAAAATGTTATGATACATAATATTACATGTAAACTATATAAAACGTATAAACCCGATTCCACTTATGGGACTCTTATTCAAGCAAATCTTGTGTGCATAAGTTTGAAAAATTGTGTTTAATAAAATTAAAATGATTAAAAGTAAGGAATAGAATAAAACCCTGTGGAATACTACTATTGAATGTTTTAAATGGTAAGAAATAACAGTCTCATAGTAAGTAAATACACCAAAGGTAATGTAATATGTGAAGACTAAAAATATGTCTAAAACATAATTATATAAAACCTTAAAACAAAAACAATGGAAGAATAAAATGTTATCAAACATGATGTAAGACTTACAAATTTTTGAAAAAAAAGTTAAGAACAGAAATTATTCATTTTAAAACATAAATTTAAATTTGTTATGAAGGAAAAAAAATCCTATTTAAAATAATACAAAGAAAATAGAATTATTAAATGAAAATAAAATTTTTATGTATGTTTTATCAATTATATATATAGTATTTTAGTTAATTTATTTCATTTCTAATTGGGATCTACAATAATTATAAATAGAAATTAAAGATTATTATAGGTATTTTTATTAGTTTTGGAAAAGCTAACTTATTTTTGGATTTTTAATTTTATCTAAAATTTTGAAGTAAAGATATTAGCAGTAGGATGGTTGTTAAAGTGTTGATAGTAGCCACCGTTCTTTACGAAGGATTAAGTATCTGGATATGAAGGAGTATGATTTTTTAAGACTAGTAATTTAGGAAATAATTTAAATGAAATTTTTTGTGAAGTTTAGGAGAATTTTAGGAAAATAAATGGAGAGTTTTAGTAGTTTCAAAGGATATCTTATAGGAGATATGAAAAGTAAAGGAAAAGACCTATTATTACCGAAGGATTCGGAGTAACAAGATATTGTAGAAGTATATTTATAGAAAGAAGAGTTAGGGATTAAAGAGGGGAAATGCATGTCTGCATGAATACAAGCATAATCAGGTGATGATCAGGGACACATAGAATTGCGGATGTGGAAATAAGAAGGATATTAAGTATGTATCACTATAATTTTAATTCTTAGAGAGAGGAAGTAGTCTCTTAGGTACTAATAGTATTAATGAATAGGTGTGGAGTGAACATAGAAATTAATTTAAGTTATCTGATGGAGATGGTTGGATTAGTATGAAACAAAAGTTTTAATCTTCACGAAATTGAGAGAGTAGAAAAGGGGATGGTGGTAAGAGGAGAGGAAATTGGGGCATATAGGAAATTGTTATCTACTAAATAGTGTAGTAAAAGGTAAAAAATTGTGTTAGTAGGATTGCACAGATTGAATGTATGAAGAAGGAATTATATGGTTGTTTGTTGATGTTGAGGAGGTGGTATTTAGTATAAAAGATAGATAGAATAGAAGATTGGAGAAATAGGGTAAAATCAATACGTGAAGTTGTGATACACCAATAGGTAAATGGAAATATAGTATTATGTGAAAGGTGGTTGTTACCATGTTGAGAATGTTGGTTCTTGATGTGCCAACTTTGGGTGTGTTAGATAGTGCTGGTTGGGAGATTGAGGCATCCCTATAAATAAAAATACTCCGTTAAGCATTATACAGTGTGTCTTAATCACATGTAATTGTGGTACTTACTTAGATTGATGTGGTAATAAAATACACTGAGGAGAAGAAAATTTGTAAGACTGATAAACATATTTAAAACAAATAAAAAAATATATATGAATGTTTGAACAACTGGACATGGAAGAATTTAAAAATTTGTAAACTGTGAACCAATTATTAAATATTGGTTACTAAAACATTGAGTTGATATTTGTTATATTTAAGACAAAATAAACAAATAAAGGCAGAACCATTCCTTAAAAAGCTTGGAAAAAGATAGTTGGAGTGTTGAACAGAGTGTTAGAAGTAATAAATAGAAATAGGAACCGATTGGATTATTAGAATGTTTATGTTGGCAAATTCTAATGTTTATTTTTCAATTTTTGAGATGCTAAATCCTGAATAGAAGTGATTTCACACATCAAAACAAGACGTTTAAAATTCATAGAGATTGAATATTTAGAGGATTGGACTATTAAAAACCGGAGAAACATAATTAAGAAAGGTCAAGTAATTCTTGAAATTAGAATGTAAAAAAGTGAGGTATTTACCAAATAGAAGAGTTTGTCAGTATTTAAAGAAATATGAAACAAAGGAATTACTACTAATCCAGTTCTGTAGAAATTTAACGTCATGGGTTTCCTGCCCTTTCACATCACAAGTTTTATGAGAACTAATAAAATTATCTTTGTAATATATAAAAGACAACTATTGTATTTCCAGGTAAAGTTTTAACAAAAATTCCATTAAGAAATGAGTAATCACCTGATTTGTAACTTCTACTTTCTCAATACGAATAAACAGAATTGATTTAAAAATATTTATCCAAAGAGTAAGATAATTGAAATCAGCGTTGAGAAGGAAAAGTTCGCAGTAGAAGCTTAAAGGTATTTAAAAACTAATTAAATAAAACACAGGAATATTTACATTTAGGAAGAGGACTTAGACTAAGAAGAATGAAAACTGAAATAGGTAAACTTAAGAAGTGATTATGAGTTTCAAAAATTAATCATGCAAAGAATACAATGATTTAAAGAAAAAAGAAATAGATGAAGCATAGGAAGTGTTATAATTCTATGATTTAGGTATCAAATGAACGAGATGGGAATTAGTTAGAATATTATATGATTGAAAATTATTTAATATTCAAAATGGATAGGATTATATAACATAATATTTTCTTTAGTAATTAAAAATCACTTTCACTTATGCGTTGTTTGAGGAAATATCTCAAAATGGACGAATTCTAAAGCAATTTTCTATTACCGATAGTCATACGCACAATTTTTTTTTTTAATGGAAAAGATAAATCTTTTGTAAATATGATATATTATAGATCAGAGAAAGCAAGGGATAGGTTTACAACAGATAGTAAACCATATCGAGATGGAGATCTAAAGAGCATATGTATATAGAAGGAGAAGGGGGAAGGATTTATCTTCATTAACCATAAGAAGGTAGTGAACACAGTATTTGGAAAGGTTTATATTAAATCATCAGTGGAAGAATTTAAATTTAAATTCATTTATAATGCATTTATGGTTAAAAGAATGAATTTAAAATGAACATATTTCAAATATGCCAGAAAATGTTCTATGAACGACATATGAACTAAGAAGAATGTAAAGTATAAATTTTTAAACGAGATAACTCAAAAATGCTTGTTCTGATCTTCCGAAGTATACTTAATTATAAGATTTTTGTTACTAGTAAAATATAGTTCTAATGACTATATTATTTTTTGGATGAAAAGATATTTTCTTTCACACCATTCTATTAATGAGATGAACAGACCAAGAACGTAGCAGTAGAATCCAAGTATTAAATATTAAAGGTTTGTATAATGGAAGGAAAAGGAAAGGATAAATTATAAAGGAAAATGTTCATAAGAGAGCATATGCATTGCTTCCCATGAAAGAAAATGGAAACATTGTTCTTAAATCAAAGAGAATGGGGCTACGTAATTATTGAAACTAGATTAAATTGAAAAACCGAAATAAATTATAGAAAAGAGACAAGCAGATAATTATTTTTTTCTGAACTTGAATCAAAAACTCGAAAAGAAAAAGCACTATTCAAATGATCAGGGATAAACACATTTTTACTATTTGAAAAGTAGAGTGAAATGATCATTAAGAGAACATTTATTAATTATTAAGGTTGGCATTTTAAATAGTTAAGTTAAATAGTTTAGTTTGAAATATGGTGGGATATATTACTGAAAAATATTCACTTATAAAAAAAAGACAAACAAATAGCAAAACCTGACACACAAAAGAACAATTTAATTTTTGAGAAAAGAGGACACAATTGACTTACCAGAAAGGAAGTACCGTAATATGTAGGAAATTAGTAGTGAGAAGGCAAGTTAGTGTCTTGATATAAGGAAGAATATAATGTGGAAACAAAGAAGCGGAGTCAAACATGAAATGAGAGCACCGAAATTTGAGATGAAAGATTTCTGATGATGAAATTGATGAGAGCAACCGAAATGATGTTGAAGAATTGAGTTTATTAGTAAAAAAGGATATATTTTTAGAATGTAATTTTAAGTCCTAGAAGAAGTGGGAGAAATAAGAAGAAAACAGAAGAAATTTATAGTACTTACTAAATATAATTAAGGTGTAATTAGGTTAGTGGAAGCCGGAAGGTAAAGGATAGTGAAAGATTTCTGTAAAATCTATGGACGGCGACGATGTTATTTAGTTAATGGGAACTTATTAATTTCAAAGTAAAAGGAAGAAGAACCAAGAGAAATTGAATATTATTATTCACTAAAAATTTTGTTAATTAATATTTATTGATTTTAGTAGATAGGAAGTATATTTAGTCAGATATATAATTTGGAGTCAGAGATTTTTTGAGTATAAACTCGAATTTATAAAATAATTATTGATAGAGGCTTTTTTAGAGAAGATGTTGTAGATAAGTGGTATTTACAAAGTAATAGTATAAGACTTAAAGTTTACTAATTACAATATTTTAACGTACACATTGGTGAGCGGGGAAAAATAGGAGCCATGAGCAACGGATCAAATAAAATAACAAAAAAAAAAAAAAACAAAAAACAACAAAAAAAATATAAAACGTGAGTGACAACTATAACAAACGAGGTGTACACTAATTTAAGAATCATTTTTAAATTTCGTGATGAGCTATTTTATACACAGGAGAGAAGATGAATATAGAATAAAATTTGAAAATGAAATGTTTTCCGCAGTATTCTCTTATAGGAAGAAAGTAACTTTTATAGATTAAAATCACAGAATATCAAATTTGATCTGAATGTCCGCCTGTTCAAGCGCGAGGTCAGTTGCAAGGATTTTATTCTCGAAAGAGATTTGAACTAGAATTAATATGAAAGAGTTGGTGGAAACTTGTTGAACCGTTTCCCTCAATTTTAAGAACTATATGGCATAATGATAACCAATCATGAATTTGCAATTTTGTCTAAATAAAATATATTTAGTAATGTAATGTCACATGAGTGCAGTAAATAAAAAGAATAAGGACTAATTAACTTTACGAATTTGAATTTACAAAAGATTTTTATATAAAAGAAGTTTATTATACAAGGAATTTCAACAAGTTGTTTTGGTCATCTGACATTATGGAATAATGTTAATTATGGAATTAAAATTATTTAAATTTTAAGATAATTAGTATAGTTAGAAGATAAATTAATTGTATGTAATAATCTGAGTTTAATACCAGAGGATTTTAACACTGATAAAAAAATTTAAAATATGAAATTTGGAAAAAAAGGACTTTTTTCTCATATTATTATTTGAATTGGAAGATAGTTTATAAAAGAAACCCTGCAGTTGTGAATATTTTACACTTAATTTAAATGGAATAAATGGTACTTGCATTTTTTAATTGAAATATTGAATATGGAAAATTTCAATTAGAAGGGAAGAACTTTCAAATGATAAAGAGATACCAAATAACTACTGCAAAATTAGGGAAGATAGTGTAAATGAGGAGACCGAAGATGGGAAGTATAAAGGAAATAATTGAACCACGATTAAATATTTAATGAATGTTTTTTCAATGATGATGTTTATTAAGTTTTACAAAAATTATTTTTTAAATCACAAACAGAAATTAATTTTTTTAATATGATTATATATAATAAAGAGGAAGGGAATATATATTTTAGAGGGCATACCGTATTTTATTGAAATATTATACAACAGTAACTTCTTCAAGGGATTCCAGCTCAATCTACTGAGAAACGAAAATAATCAAATAAGAATAAGCATTTGTTGAGTTTATGTGAATTATATAATTAAAATATTAATAATTTCTATCTTTTTTTCCAAGTTTTGAAACAAAAACTTAGAAAGAAGAGTTCAGAAAGATAAAACAACAAAATGGTTATATTAGGTCATTTAGAATAGTGCTCCTGATGTTTCCAAAAGCGTGAACCATTAAAAGGTAGTTATGTGAGGAAATGTGTTGTTACTGTGAGAGTACAAAGTATTCTTATATCACCTATTATAAATAGGAGTTTCTGAAACTGCCAACATTCAATAGTAAAAGGCTAAAAATGTAAAATGGTTAAAAAGGAGGAGGGGTTACTTAAAGATTGCCTTTATCTATATTTACGATTCCATAATATACAATATTTTGATTATGAATGTTTGTTAATCGTATTGTTGAACTGTCTGAGCAATATGAGATCCACTTCTAGCGAAAGTCAATTATCCCAAGGGCTTTGTTCATGTGAAAGTATCTGATAAAAACGATAGCACTTATGCTAAACAACGTATTAACGAACTTTATTGGAAAGATCATATATTAAATGAACATATATATGATATAGCAGTTTATTAAATAGGCAAATATTTTAATACATAATTAGGAGCCAAGGATTGTAACTACTACTCAGTACTCACTAATAAATAGGTAGGATGTGCTAGATGCATTAACGTTAGTCTGTTAAGTATAAGAGATGAAAGGAATGTTGACCAACTGTATTTTCAGAAATGTCATAGTGGGAGTAAAATCTCTAGTCTCTTTAGGTGTATCCATCAATAGTTTCTGTAAAAGAGTGAAGGATGATATCCACAGACAATGATCAGAGATCATCATGGACTATATATTGATAAGTAGAGGTATTCGTTGGTTCAATGTATAGTAGCTATTATATACTTTTTCCTAAGGAGAAGAGTGAAAATATTTTAGAATAATTTAGAAAAAATGTATAATTACAAAAGGGAAATGTAGGAGGGATGTAATCTTTATGCAGACTCACTGAAGATTTTTTACCCGTAGCATAAGGGTAGGAAATTATACAATATGTAAACGGGGTATGAAGGAGACTACCTCATGTATGTTATATATGAGGTAATTGGAACAGAATTTATAAATTCCTAATGTATTATAGGAAGGGGAGTGATAATGTTTTAAGAAAAAATTATTTATAAATGATATATATACCGATTCATATTTTGAATCATTTTAATAATTTTATAAGTATTATATTAAGAACTTATAAGGGACCGTATATAGAACGTATTATTAATTTGAACGCATGAGTGAGTTATGTAGTAGCAGATAGAGCAATTAGATTGAGGTGCTAGGGATATGAAAGATGGAAGCGAAATAAGTAGAGTGAATACGTTGTTTAAGAATGAAGAAGAAATCTGGAGAGATGAGAAGAATTTGAACTCTAAATTTAATTTTTCTTATATATAACCTAATATTAAATCAAGATGACCTATAAAGAAAATGACAGCTAATTATTTAAAGTACTTCTTATTTTATAATAATTATAGTATTATAAGACATGAGTAAAATATAAGGATATAGTATTTTTGGGAAAAGGTATTCGGAAACGAAAATTGAAAACTACCACTCGACAATATAAACTAAGAAGTTTATAATACGTATATAAAATCATTAAACAGAATGAGGGGTCCATACTTTAGAGACACACCTTTTTACAAGTAGTTGGTATTATCAGACTCACAGATATCTGAAGAAAATTATTCTAGGGATCGTAACAAGAAAGATTAATATAAATTACTATTTCTATTTTGTTAGAGGTCATTGTCACTTATTATTACTAATTATTATTTTAATTATTTCCTAAGTTATATATATAGAATACTATAAAATTAAACCATTAAGCTTAGTAGAAATATGAGGAATGATGACTCACGGGGGGCTGAGGTGTATATAACAGGAACTTTTATAAAAAAACTATGAATGGTTACACATAAAGGAAGATTTAACAATTTGTAAATAACATGAATTGATTTAGATTCCATAATAGGAAAAAATTGAAGTTATGTAATTATAACGATATTTATTAAATGAAATTTTTAACGTTTATTTATGTAGTTAGATAATAATAGTTATACCAATGTATTGATCTGGACAAATGTATTTAAAAGACGTTGATATTTATTAAAACGTAAGCTGAGTTAGTGAATGATTATGTTCTGAGAGTGATATATAGTTCAGTTACAAGTGCTTATTAGTTATTATTAGAAATTAAATAAAAAAAACTTTAAATTACAATGAATATAAATTAACTTATAACCATCATACATATAGTTCAAACAGACATTAACCAACATGTAATCAAAATGATTTTAGATTTGGAAATTATTAAGATATGGCAGTATTTGAAGTAACAACACTATCAGGACTTAATCACTGTACAAGATTATGTGACATAGGTAGGATGTTTAAGAGAATTATATTAGAAGTTGATAGTAAAAAATTCTAGGGTACTCATTATCACGAAGGAAAATTACAACAGATGACATTTAAAGTTTATATAGAATGTTGAATCGAACTCTTCCGGGCAGCTTATAGTTAAAACAGGCGGATCTTTTATAACAGATATTTCTGTGACTAAGTTTGCTGATATTAAAAGATAAAACTTAATAATTTAGTGTAATTAGTTTACAGACAATTAAGTAAAGGACATTCTTAATTGGAGGAATCGATGGGACAGAAGTTTAGTTAACACTTACGAGGAAACAAAGAAATCTTGCTAAATTGTCAAACACGTAATTGATAATATTTGTTTAACAGAGATATACGTATTTTATAATATTCAGGAGCACATGGATTATATAAATCGAAAGGGAAAAAGTTCTAATCTTTGAACAATTATTATTTAAACTAAGATCACTTGGAAAAAATGTAGAACCGCAGAATTCACAATGGAAAAAGGTTAATAAAATTAAAGTTTACAAAATTATTTTGGTATATATACCATATGAGCTCATAAGGTGAAAAGGGATAATTAAGAAAAAGGCAAGTACATGAACTAAATAGAAGCCCTTATCTAATGGCATGAAAACCCATAATTGAGAGTTCTAATATCAGAACTATTTTTTTATTTAACAACCTGCGTCTTTCTTAAATTATAAAGTTGGTCTTCTCCAGCTACAGGACCTGCTCCATTTAAACTTATATTATTAAATTCAAATACTAGAACGAAAATTTGCCTTACAAAAAAATGAATTTTAATCTTTAAATTAAATTTAAAATTGACATTGATAGCGAACAATATAATCATAATATTGTTATAATTTTAGTAGTAGATAAAATAGATTATTATAGATTAGGTAAAATGATGTTGAGTCCAAAATAACAATTATTAAACAATAATGTGAAAAAATGATTACAATTTAGAATTACTGAACTCAGTACAATTTTTGGATTCTAATAAAATTGATTGTGAGAGAAAAATCTTGATATAGATTTCTACTAACAGTTCTGTGATATTCTATTAGTTTTTGAAGTACAGATACTAGGCTCATTAACAGCAAAATAGAGTATATTGACATAAATGGAAAAAGTGCTATTGTATAAAATTGCATATTATATTTTAAATTTCCTTTAGTCAATATAATAAAAATACTTTAAGCTGAATTACAGGACGTGTAAATTCTTATTTTTAAGAATTTTATTACATAAGAATTCTTGAATGTATTAATTGGAAGTATAGGGCTGCGAGATAGATGTCTATGATATTATTATTAAAGTGTAAACTTTATTAGACTGTTGAAGTTTTTACACGTAATCTAGGTATAATTCTTCGGAAAAGTTGAGTTATAATAATGATTCTCATAGGAACTAGTTAATCCACTGAAAAGTAAATATTTATTATTAAGTAATCTTTTTGTAATAAGTTTATAGTGAATGACAGGCAAATATTTTAAGACCACTACCCTTTATAAACAGAATTTGATATCAACATTATCTGTACAAACATCCAAATGAACTTCAACCGAAAATGCTTTATTATAGTAATATTTATAATGAATTTGTTTTCAACAAATATTTTGATATACAAATTAGAGAAGTTAACGCTGAATATTATTTAACGGCTTGTTAAAGTTCTAATAAATTGTGTATGAAAATAATTAAATTTAGAAGACTCATAGCCTCCACATCCCCACCCATGTCGCTGACTAACATGTAACTTGTGCTAATTGATTAAATTTCAAATTACGATTATATGGTACCTAATATGTATAAATCCAGAAATATGATTGAATGAAAATAATGGAGAAAATTAAGTTTAAATAGCGGTGAGTCACAGAAGATTTTACTAACAGTGTTCTGTAGTTAGTCACAACTATTTTATAAAGAAAAAGAAGAGAAAATGAGACAGTAGTCGCTGGAATACAGGAATATTACATTTAAACTTTAGATCGATTTATATGAGAGAATGAAGAAGATTGTACTTATAGGACCAGAGAGACATTTACCAAAGTGTTTGACCTTTTATGGTTTTCAATCTTAGTTCTCTGAGGATATGGACAAAACTAAATGATTCCAATATAAAATAATGAGATAAGAAGTATTTAGGTTCCAGAAGGAAAGTGAACTAGGAATTGTGAAGCCGCCCTTATACAAACTTAAGAAATGGAAATTCGAAAAATGCAATACAAATAACCTTCTAAAAAAAACTCTAATCTTGGCTTGGATATTGAAGTAACTTTGTAAGTGCCAGTATCATTGAACGTTAATAGAAAAACCTTAAGTAAGTGTGGGGGTATAATGAGACGAGTGAGGATACCATCTTAGTGAAATATGTTTATATACCAGATTAAGTAAACTAGAAGACCCTTTAAAAGGTTTTAAATATAGAATGAATAAAATTCATTTTATGTTTATTTTATCTGCTTGTACATTTTATAACATGTTTTGTCACTGTTTCAAAGAACCTTTAAAATGGTAAAAGCATTTATTGAATGTAGAGAAAGAAGCTTATGTAAAATATGAAGAATTTTAATTATGTAATGAATTTATTTTATTCGTTCATAACTTTGTATATTAATTTATGATGAGTCTTTTACCGGAGTCCACCGTTTGATAAAGAGACTTTTTTATGCTTTAAAAAATGATTTTGCTTTTTCTACAAAAATGCTCTGAATAAGCACAAGAGTTAAAAATATAGTTTACGGAAACACAAAACAGATAGTGACTGTCTTATTAATACCAGAAACTATACATTTTTGTTATACATTTAAAAATTCTATAATTATATGATGCTCATTCCGCTATTAGTAATAAACCAAAATTGTCTGGAAATTGGAAAGTGGATTCAAAAATTTCAATACGTTTAAACAAAGTAAAAGATTTTAAAAAGGAAAATAAATGTATGTTATCAGAATGTAAACTAAAGCTGTTTTGAACATGTCAGTTATTAAAAATTATTCATTCGAACTTGTAAGAAGAGGAATCTTCAAATTATACTTAGAATATTACATATTCAATTCGGACTTTTATATTAGTTTAGGATTTATAGACAAAAATCCCTATTCAAAATTTAGCTTTAGCTGATAACGAGTATATACTTTAAAAAAATGTTACATTTTAATATAGGAGAAATAGTTAGACATATTAAAGAAAATAATAATGAATTTGAAGTCATTAGTTATATTAGAATTAAACTATTTCCTTAAAATGTTTCATGTTATTTATTACCAGAAAGAATAAGTATTTGTAGATTAGGATTCATTAAATTATATATAATATTTTGCTCATAAAAATATTGTGGTCGCTAATATTTCTTCAACATCATAAGTGAATAAGAGAATTTATAAAATTTTAGGCTTAGCTTATGTTTCGTTTTTCTAAGAGTTGTAATCATTGATTATGTCATTGTAGAAAATATCAGTAGACTATAATTTATATTCCACATTCTTAACCTTTTTATAGCGGTTAGTGACCAACTAATGGTCATCTTCATAATGGAAGATTAAGGTGCTAGTACTACTTTTAGTTTTTAAGAAGTTTTTAACTCGCTCAACACAATTTGATCCACCGTAATATGTAGAAAGGTAGTAGTGAAGTTATTTGATAATAGTCATTTAAATCATTCTTTAAAAGTAAAATTTTGGTAAACAAAACAAAACAAGTGACACGAGTTGAATGACTTCACAAGACTTGCATTTTGTTTTACCAAAGTTACAATAAAAAAAGAACCATTTACATGTTAAGCGAAATATAATAATTTCAAGCCTCGTACATGTTCGTTCTGTATTATTAATTAAATTGTTTCTTAAAACTCTTGATCAATATAATTTCCTTGCTAGATTGCACTTTAATAATATAAAACATCTATCAGCATGGTTCACTAATTTTTGTTAATTTATTGTTATAAGATTTCATTGAATCCATAATCTATGTCTTTTACGTTGTTAATATACACAATTTATAAGATCATATTTCTGATTTTAAGGAAATGGATGAAAGAGCGCTTATATTAAGGATTTAAGATCATTAAAATTGGAAAAAAATTAGAATCGTAACAAGAAAATTTAAAAATTATCACTATTAAGTAAGTGTGATTATTAACTTGATGTTAAAGATACAAACTTATACCACAAGACTTTTTAAGAAATGGGAGAGTAGTTGTTGTAGTGCTTTTAAATTAACAATATAAAATTATTGTTTAGTAACACAATTCGAATTTGTGTCCAAATTGGACAAATTTGTAAAATTATTCACACATGCCAGTTGTACAAAATGCTATAATTAACTCTTTTACTTACATGGAAAAATAAATAGATCCAATTAAAAAATGTAAGGAACCAGTGCTCACGCACATCTGAAAACTAAAAGCCTAAAACGTCGTTTTCCAACAATAGAGGGGCGAAATTCCAATGTGACTTGAATGATGATAAAAATGAAATAATGCTTATATGGTACTTTGGTTTTTAGAGGATGATAAATAAAGCGACAAACCAAAAAGAAACTAGGTGAAAAAAGCAAGAGTAGTGAAACAATAAAGAGAACCAAAAAGTATAAAAGGAATTAAAAACCACATGTTTGCAAAAGAGAAGACTTAGATGGTCTCCACTGAACACGCTGCATGCAATTCCTGACCTGTTGAGGTACGCTATTTCATCAAGAGTTTACCACTTAAATATATATGCCTTTATACCTAAGAGAAAAATACCAATATCACCATCACACAAAAAAACACCAGAATTCAAAGTTAGTAAGACATTCATGATGACAACAACCTAAGAATTAAAAATTTTGAAATCATTTTTTAATATTATTTGAGAGAAAAAATTTCTATACCCATCACACACAAATTATATATATAGGAACATAAAGATGATTGATTAATATTTATTCCAGTTAGACATTTTCTTTATGAATCTTTATGAATGTAGTATAAAATTCTTAAAAGTGAATGATCATGGTGATATTGCAATTTAAACTATTTGTTTTACAAACACAGTGAGTCATTCAGAATGTAGATATTCATTTTTCCCTGGCAAGAAGTAATTAGAATGCGAAGTAAAGATCTTCTTATTATCCATCCTAATTAATGTCCTCAGGGATTAATAACCATATTGATGAGTCTTATTGCAGAAAGAAGTCTAACTCTGTACTGTTATATTATTTACTATGAAATAGATCTTATAATCTTTGGAATAAGACATATGGTAAGATATAGGTCGTTTCTGAAAGTATTGAAAAAATTACCCTATGATGACTTCACCAACGGAGTTATATCCCAAATAAATTAAACACTAAATAAATCAAGAAATTACATAAACTTCAACAAAAGTTAACATATTATATTAATAAACTTTATTATGTTTATAAATAATATACTATTTTAAACATTAAAATAGAATTATTAATATATTATATTCAACTTAAAATTACCAGGATGTAACTAATATACTAGACCTTCAAATCGTACTTAGTAGATAAAAAAAGCAAGGAACATTAAAAACGAAAAAAAAAAATTATATAATCTAATATTATATTGTATTATTCTTTATATGAAATATCATGAAATAGTAAGATGGGGAATATCTATTTAAATATAATAATTAAAACACAGCAAATACAATACTTTTACAACACTGTTTAAAACATTAATGAATTTAAAATTCATTAAGTTTTATTTAATAGATTTTTTATATATTAATAAATTGCAATTTATGTTACAAATAATTTAGGTTTTAGATTTATTGGTTTGATAATATTGTAAGTTATTAACAGAAAGTTTGATAAAATTGTGTTGTTCAATTTAATTTTGGAGACGAATGTACAACAAGAAACTCTAATTATTAAAACGTAGTGTATTTACTTAGTAATAGTTAGTCACTGTCAATCCTATTAGGTAAATGTTTATAGAGTATGTACTTCGGTACTATTATCCGTGTCCGTCCTAGTCGAATTTGTTAATTTTAAGTACTAATTCGTGCGTTTATTTTATAACAATTTTTACTAATAGTAATTTACACTTATTTATTTATCGTTTATACCGTTTATATTTACCTTAATTTATTTAAAATTTAATATTTATCTAATTAAAAAGAAGTCAGCAAATAAGAAATTTGAGGAAATAGAAAACGAAAACTTGATATGGTTACTGATATTATCTTTCGAGGTCAATCAGCTTTTTATTGTTAAGATTATTTTCTGTAGTCATATGGAAAGATTGGATTTATTTTTTTTTGTTGAATTTATCATATTTGGGAATTGACTTGAGGATTCGATGTCCTACGGTTGTGATGCAAACATTTCATATTCTATATAATATATAGATTTATTAAAATTTTGGCTTTACTAACTAAAATACCCTCTTTTAATTGAAAATTTTATAACGATGAATGATAATTTAAAGAATTAGAAATACAAACTTTAATATATCTATACTTAATCTTGACAATTTATCATTACAAATTTGATTGCGTGAATTGCAATTAAATTTTACTTGATATAAATATTGCAATAAAAATTAAAATAAAATTTATCTTAATTAATCTTTTAATAGTTAATGTAGAAGGGAAGCTTATCAGTATTGGAGACAGAAGAGTGATTTTAATTAGAGTAAATTAATAGATTTCAAAACAAAAAGAATAAGAAAGTGTGGAATGAATTTAATCATGTAACAATGAGTTTTATTGTGATTGTCTCGACTTTCTTTGATTTATAGTTTTATAATTTATTTATATTTATTTTACAATTAATATCATTGTTGTTCTTTATGAATTGCAATATTTCATTATTCAATTAATTTTTAAAAAGACTTAAATGGTGAATTTGAAGTTAATCCTAAATGTAAGGTTGTTACCGAAAAAAATACCTGATAAAAAGCGAAACGGTATGCTCAACATCCGTTCAGAAATAATATATATTATATAGATGTATACATATTAAACTATATATATATTACTATTTATAATATATATTAATTAATATATTATATATATATTATAGATATTTACTATATATTATAGTATATAATAGAAATAAATATAAATGTAATATAATGTTATGGCGCTAATTAAATATTAAATTCAATGAATTACAATATTTTTAAATTGAGCCTAATATTCATTTCTATTTTATTATAATTTATAATTTGTATCTAATGCATTTAATTTTTAGATTCTGCGCCATCGTTTATAGATAGATAATTGATATAATCAAAATATTCATTACTTTATCCCTTACTTATATTATATATATAAGTATATTAATGAAACTAAATGTATTGGAAATGTTTATGAGTAGATATCAGGGTGTCCATTTTTATGTCAAGATGTGTTTACACAATAAATTTGTAATATCATGGATAGTTAGAAACCTAGTTTTTTAGAATAGAAAATGTTTCAGATAAATTGCATGTTCTTATAAATGGATAAATGAATGGAAAATAATTATTCTAAATGAAAAATTTTTGATTCATGTATTAAGAATGACAAATCCTATTCATGGTCACTTCATTTAAAAATAAACGCCAAACTTTACGAAAACGAACTTAAACGCAGATAAATATCTTCCATTTTTGAAAAGAATTACGATTATATGATTATATATATTATATATTATATATTTATACTATACTTATATATAATATATATTAATATATAATTATATATATATATATATATATATTCATATATATATAGATATTATTTATAATATACTTATTACTATATATACTATATAATATATATATATATAATATTATATAGATATTATATAATATATATATTATATATATATATATTTTATAATATATATATGTAACTAATATATTATAAATATGTATTATAATATATATATTATATATATATTATAAATCTATAATATAATAATATATTTATATTTATATTAATATTATTATATATATATTATAAGTATATAATATTATCATATATGTATTATGTAATGGTATTTTCAGCAATAAAAAAATGTTTTAGAGGTGTTGTTTGATTATATTAGATAATATGAAATAAATGATGAAATTCTTCTTATAATAATTTTTATTGTGAAAGAGTAAATAAGGAATTAAATATTCTAATGATTGTGATTTAACAACTAAGATTGAAACAGAGAAAATAGATATATATACTATTATATTATATATATATATACTTATATATAGATTAATATATATATACTATATAGCTATAATATATCTATAATATTATATAATTATATATAATATATATATTTATTATATATATATTCTATATATATATATAATATTATCTTATATATATTTATATTAATATATATATGTATACTATGATATAATTATATTAATATATTATTATATAATATATATATATAGCTATATATATATATATAATATAAATATATAATATATTATATATATATATAATTATGTATATATATCTGATAAATAATAAATATACTATATAATATATAATTATATATATACATTATATATATATATATATAATAATACTATTATATTATTTATATATTATAATGTATTATATACCAATACAATTTGTAACAAGATGATAAAATTTAATAATATGAAATTATTTATGTATAATTTTAATCCTTTAAATTTTTAATTAAATAATCATTTCTAACAGCATCTTAAAGGATAATCCTTAGGCATTTATTTAAGGCATTTTTTAGAAAAAAGAATTTTTGATATTTTATTTTTGATTTTTTTATTTTTTTTCGATTTTGAATTTTTAACGAAATATAATTTGAAAACCAATTTTTTTTCAAATAGCAGAATATTTTTATAAAGTTATTTTTTTACTATTATATAATTACAAAATGCGAAAATAAACAACATGTAATTGAATACAAACAAAAAAACAAATCATCTGTACTAGTTAATTTTATTTTGTAGATATAATTATAAAATAGAGAAGTGCTGAGTGGAGATGCATATGAATACAATTCCCAATTGAGTAATAGAAAATGGCAACATATACTTTGTTATTCTTTATAAGGAGAGCCTGAAATTTGAGGATAATTATCAAATTTTGGTAATTTATCATAGACAAGAAATGGTAAATATATATATATATATAGTATAACTATATAATATATATATTATAATATATAAATATAATATATATATAATTATATATATATTATATATTATAATATTTATAATATATATATATAGTATATTATAAGATGGGGTTAGCAGATTTAAATTTTGGGGGGGAAAGGGTAGATATATAATAATACTTATATATATATTAATAACATATATATATATATATAATATATATTTTATAATATATATATTACTATATATATATATAATATATATATATACTATATATATACTATATTATATATTTAATAATAATATATACTAATATAGATACTGTAGCAAGTTAGAACAACTGAATATTAAAGATTGGAATTAAGAAAGAAGAAAATGGTATAAAAAGAACGAAAAGAGAGAACTTTGTATATAGTACTGAAAATAATGAACAATATAAAACTAATTAATAAATACTTTGTTAAACAAGCAATAATTAGCTATTATACATCAGTATATATAGATGCTTGATGTTCCATTTCTTAACAAAGTTTTTCTACGTCAATAAAACATAAATTAAAGAACGTCATTGAAATAATATAGTTTAGTTTTTTATTTATCAAGATTTAGAGGGGGAAAGGCACATTGAATAGAAAAATAATAATTTATCAAAATGCTAAGATTTACCATATTACTTCATATTATATTTGTATATATCTATATATTTATATATATATATATATTAATACTATATATACTCTATATTCTAATATATATATAATTATATTATATATATTATTGTAATATATATTAGTATAGTATTAATTTTTATTATATATATATATATATATATAGTATTACTTATATATAAAGAAATTAAATTAAAAAAGTATGTTTAATTATTATAATTAGTTCGAGAATAGTATTGCAAAATATCTACCGAGAATGGAGAAAAGTTAAGTAAATTATTATAATCAAACTTAAAAAACAAATATTGGCAAAACATATAAGGTTTAGTTTTTTATTTCGCAAAAGAAAAAGAAACGATTCAAACACAGATAAATTATGTAATATATATATATATAAATTATTTCCATATTCGATATTAAGAATATGTTATATATATATATAATATTATATATATATATATATATATATTATACTATATATTATATTATATACGTATATATTATATCTTATATATACTATATATATATATACTTATAATAATATATATTATATATATATCTATTATTATTATAAATATTATTTATATTATATATTAATTATATTTATATATATTATATATATATATACTAATATACATATTATATATATATATATTATCAAAATCAAGTTTTAATTTAAATTTCTTATAACTAGGTTGATCTAGGTTCAAAATGTTAAATAGCGATTGTAGTAATATGCAAATGAAAAAGAAATAGAGGTTACGAATTACGGATTACAACATGAAATAGTGTTGAACAATAGAAAAAATATTAAAATTAATATCTATATATATAGTAATATATAATATATTGTATTATCATATATTTATATATATAAATATATATCATATATATACTATACTTATATATATAATATATATATATATATTAAGATATATATATTTATATATAATATTATATATATATATTATTAATATAATATAATATAGTAATATATTAAAGCTATATATTATATTTATACTCTATTTAATATATAATATATATATATTTATAATATATCTTATATACTAATAATAACTAATATATCTATATAAATATAGTATATATATTATATTATTAATATATATATAAATATATATATCTAATTTATATTATATATTATATAATATATATATTATATTATATATATATTATACTATATATTATATTATAATTATATATTATATATATAATTATACTATATATATATATATGGTATTTATAAGAGGTTGACGAATACAAGCAAAAACAATAATAATTCAAATGTTATATTAATTTATAATTTATAGTGTTTTACTAATCCGCTCGAGTAAATAACATAAAATAAAACTGAAATTTACAATACCAATAAAATAACAAAACAAAATAGTAAATTGACTTCAACCTAACCTTGGCAATATTTTTAAAATTATAATGTATGATATATATTAATAATATATATTATATTATATACTATAATTTATATATATATATAATATTTATATTACTTATCATATATATATATTAATATTATTATATATAAGTTTTGAATTTAATTTTATTGGAGTCGGAATCGAACTCACACCACCAATACCCCATCAAAAAAAAATATATTAAATAAAATTATTTTTTTAAATTTTTTCTGTTCCAATAAATTAAATACCGAGTAAACATCCAAGGTTGTCATTACCTTGTTTATTTTGGTGCATGTTAATTAAATTTGTAGAAAATTTCCAAGAAAATTTTTATTTGGTTTAATTAAAATGTTATAGAGTTTTTAAATGTTTCATACCTCAAAAATTTTAGGATTAAAATTCAGTATTTAAAAGAAAAAGCATTAATAAAACTATAGAAATGTATATTAAAAAATTTTTTTTGAAATTTCAATTTGTAGGGGGAAATTTACATATTTAGTGACTCTTACAATTGTTGTCTCTACACCGAGTTGCATTTAATATGTGATCTAAAGCTTTTATACTATATATATATATTATTTATATATATAATATTTTAAATAAAGGTTCTAATATTACTTATATATAAAGTGTAGTACAGAATAATTCTTATATATATATTATATATATTATACATTATATATATATATATATGAAATCTACAATAATTTTGTTGAATCATTATAAAACAATTTGTTCTTTCATTAGGTGATGTCTCTCAACGTTATAAGCAGTGTATGATTATAAATATCTACTTAAAGGATGATGCAAATTCGTCTTCTAAGAGATGTTTTGACAAGAGGAACCGATGGATCGGTTTAATTAAAAAAACTGAGCTATTTGCCAGAGATTGCAAAATTTAAAGAAATTATTTGTAATTGAATTATTATATAATATATTTTATGCAATTACATATTTAATATATATATACTTACTAGATATATATTATATAATATTTATAATACTATATATATATAATATATAATTACTGTTTCTACATTTTAAAAGTTCTCTCCAATATATACACCAATCTATATTCCAAATATACAATTTTAGATTTTTTTTTGTTTTTTTGATTTTTTTAGTTTGTGCATTAAACAAGCAGAAAATAAATTTGAAAAATTTTTATGTTTACAATATTAATTATTTTTAATCTATTCAAAAGCAAATTATAATTTAATTGAAAATGGAAAAAATCCCAGGAAGGCTAAGTACCATGGAATAAAAAAAATCTGTGATATATATATATCTTTTTATTTGTTAATATAAAAATTATAAAATAGAGACCCAGGTGTAACTGAGAAATGGAACTTATTACCAGAGAATCAAATTATAATTTGGTCAAATGAATGGACAATTATTTTGTCTTTACATTTTAAATAAAGGGGACTAAAATTGTAGAATATTTCAAAAAGGTATAAAAATTGTTATTTATAAATATGAAAAGAACAATATAATATTATATATTATTCATATATATATTATTAGTATATATATATAATATATATATATATATAATATAATATTATTTATATTATATATATATTATATATATATATATTATATATAATCTATATTTATAATTCATAACAATGGCTAGAGATTTAAATCATTTGGGGTGGACATACTTGATGATCTCAATATTATCTATTTATATATCTATTCTATTATATATAATAATTTTATATATATGCTATATATATATTATTATATTATTTACTATATATAATATAATTCATTATACTATCTGCAATCTACGTTATATAAATATATATATACTATATAATAATATATATATATATACTATATAAATAACTCATTATATTGCAAATTATAGAAGAAAAAATGAGAGTTACGCATATCTATATAAATGTTGGAGAGCCAACACGTGTATAAAAAGAAAATAGCTTGATTAAAGCAATATTGGGATGAAAAAGAAAACAATTGAAAACATAAAAAAAGATGTAAATTTATGAATATCAGTGTAGTATAATTGATTCTAATTTATCCTTTCAGAGTACTCTATAAGATTTGGTGTATCTTTTTTCTAATGTTTTATCTACAAAAAAAAAATGTTTTTAAAAAAAGACAGTAAAATCTGCAAATCATATTTAATTTAGTATTTTATATTTGAAAGAATTTAGGGGGAAAGGGAACACAACCAACTGCAAATAGACACCGCTACCAGCATCTTTATTCGCGTATATTATATATAATATATATATATTATATATATATACTATTATATATATATATATATATATATATATATAGTTAGTATTACTTCTATAATATATATATATAAAACAAGTTGAAACTATAAAAAAAGCAAATATGTTTAATTCAAAAATCTTTAATAATTCTTTACATTCAAAAATAGTATATATCGATTTGATGTATCTTTTTCAGTTTTCATAAATAAATAAACAACATTAAAAAAAAAAAGTATCTGAACCAAAAAACAATATAAAGTTTAGTTTGACGTTTTGAAATTTTTTCATAGAGAGAGAAGCTTGGCGAAATGAATATTAAGTTAATATATAGTATGCAGTGTTAGTTATGTGTGTATTAATAAGTGTAATAATTTAATTATAGTAAATAATAAGATATTAATAATTAGTTTTTATTGATTATTTTATAATATAATATAATTATTAATTTTATATATATAATTTAAATATTATATTAAGGTATAAATAAATTATATTATATATATATCATATAATAATTAAAATATAATAAATAATGTATATATTAGATCTTTACTATTAAAATAAAATATTACTATAATTATATATATATATTCGCAGGAATATATAATAATGCATAATATATATTAATATATATATAAAAATTAAATAAAAATATTTAATAATATATATATTTTAACTAATTTAATGATATATAATATATGTAATATAATAAATATTAAATTAATAATATTAATAAATATATGATATAATTTTTTATTAATATATAATATAATCAATTATTTTTGGCTTTAAAATATTCTAAGATTATTATTCATATATTTCTATTATATTAAATAATATTACGATTGTTTTAGTAATATAATAATATTATCTTTATAATATATATATTAATACTAATAATATAATTAAATTAAAAAGATATATTATAGGTATATATATATGTATATACTTGCTATAATATATATAACCGTTATATAGTAAACTTAAACGTGTATATATTAATATCGACACATAATATATAGTATATATAATATAATATGAGTAATATGACTACTATAGGTAAATGTATTAGAAATATGCACCAACACTTATATAATTGGGTCAATATCTATATTTTTTGTTTTGTGTCGAGTTCCTTTATGCAATAATTATATATCTATTTATAATATATATATATATATATATATATAATGTAGACTTACTTATTTCGCAAAAAATTGTGATGCTAAAAATTTTAAATTTTAACAATAGCATTCCAGAGAGAATATTTAAATAGGAATGTAAATAAAAATGAAAGAATAACTAGAATTGAAATCGGAATCGGAGGCTATAGCAGCCAACAGAGTCTGACAATTTGAATAAATATATTAAAAATTCTATTTAAATACAGAATCTAATTTATGTACTATAATATCAGTATTGAATATGTATACTTATATTAATAATATCTTATATATATATTATATATATTATATATATAATACTATATCTATATTAGTAATATATAGTAATAATATATATATATAATACTATCTATAGGGCGTACAATATAATATCTCAAATATTATAAGCAAATTTAATCTATATATTAATATATATATATATATATATTAATTCTTATTATAAATATATAGGTATATATATATAAAGTATATATATATATATATATATATAATATATATAATATCTATATAATATTAATAATGATAATATAATATACTATATATGATATAGATATATTATCTATATATTATATATATATATATTATTTAAATATATATAATATATATAATATATATATATATATTATATAATATATATATATATATATATTATATATATATACTACATATACATATATATATTATATATTCGTATAATATTATATATATATATCCTATATAGCCTATATATATTATACTATATATTATATATAATATTATATATGATAGTTAGTATTACTCAATTATATATTAAAGAGTAATGAAGCTATACAAATACTCTACTCATAATACTATAACTTCTTTACCCGAAAATAATAATATAATATAATTATATAATTATAGTTATGTATATCATATTATATACTTATATATGTAGACTATATTCTATTCATTACTATCGATGCATATAATTTACAGTTAGTATATCAGTACTAAGGTATATTATATATTGTTACAATATATATGATTATATATATTATTATTGACATTTAAATAGTATATATTATATAAAATATAACACAAATATTTAGCTAATATTAAGTAATATATATATATATTATATTACAGTATATATATTATATTATAATATAGCTATAAGAAAACAATTATTTTATTTATTTAAATGAATATATACTGCCTATATTATGCTTATTATTTTATATATAATATCACTATACTTATTAAAAACTAAGAATAATAATTAATATATATATCTATTTTAGTACTTTTAATCTTTTGAATACTCCTTGCGAAACTCATATAAAGTGTTACTACCAGGTAGCGAATAAAATTATAATGTATATTAATTTAATCGTTTAGGTAATACATTAAATTTTATGAGGGAGACAGTATTAACATAAACCAACCTAATATAAACAACAAAAAACATTCATAGGTAAGCGCTAAACAATACACCTAAAACGTAAATTAACACATTAAATATGAACTTCAATATAAACCCAGGATTTGCCATATCCAATTAATAACAAGTTCACAATAATTATATTATGTAAATAATCTAAATATAGACACACACGTATCTACACTATTACTCACTATTACCTTTCAACTATCAATATTAATACTATCTGAATAAACCATACTAATCCAACTATACTATTTCCCTTTATCTATATTACATATTTCATAATTCATCAATCATTCACCCAACTAACATATATCTAATAGTTTATAATCGTCATTATTACTTCCATTATTCAACACTAAGCTGAACTAGGTATGATGATTACCATTGAATGCTATTCGAAAATTTTAGATTATAATTATTTTTCAGATCATAATATATATATTAAAGTTATTAAAGATATAAATCCAATGGATGAAGGCATACTAATAATGTATAAAATTCAACCATACTATCTAAATAGATATATTGATAATATTTAAATTTCTAAAAATAAAGTTTATTATATATCAACAAAGTATCTGATATTAATAATTTTTATAAAACATGTTACATTTGCACATCAATAAGTTTACATATAATATATAAATATAAAATTATATATTATAAGATTGTAAATTTTGTAATTTGTTTTGAATATATAATTAATATTAATATTTATATGAATAGTTTTTTATCCTGAAAATAATTATTTAAATACATCAATTATAATTATGTAATTATTATATAGCTATATTAATAATTCTTACGAGCTAAGCAAAAACATATTTCTTATATAACATATTAAATTTGATTCTATATTCGCTTGCACATCTTGATATTAGTTATATAATGTTCAATATGTTTAGAAAATGTTAAAGATAATTCCTATTATCTTGGAATATATTTGAATAATATGGTATTTTGTGTAAAAAATTAATTTAGATGAGAAAAGTTAAACTGTTAAAATTTGAAATTAATGTAATTATTATATAAAATAATTATAAAATTAGACATATAATAATACGATACTATGATATATATATATAAAAATAATTTTTTTATGCAATAATCTTTAATTGTTAGTGTGAAAAAATATCGTATTTAGGATTATTACATGGCAGAAGTAATCTAAAACAACAATTGTCTGTTAATATCGAGATACATATTCTCATTTATATCATGACCACCTTTAACTGCTCATTTCGCAAAAATTCTCATATTATCTGGTATAAACATAGCTTAACATCTCCTACTTATTTATTTTTGACCCTTCAATTTCAATAATAAAAATGTCTCCAAAAATTTAATAAAACTAAGAAGCTAGTCATACATAACTTCTCCATTATACTAGATATGTCATTTCTATATATGTAATGTTGAAAATATATAAAAAATAATACCAATTAAATGTATATATATATATATTTACTAATATATATTTTTCTAATAATTATTAAACATGTATAAAGATTTGATATAATAATTAGTAATAATAATAATAATCCAAATCCAAATATATTTATTTGATAATAATACAAGTTACATTAAAAAAAAAAAAGTAACATCAACAGCTACAATCTCACGTGATCCAAAACAGTTTAAAGAGTATACTTTTATACTTATCTTTACTCGATCTTGTACATTACAAATTCTAACAAAATTAGAGTAATCTCCTTCTAAAGCAGGAATATATTCCTGATATCTATTCTTCTTATAACTTAGACTTAACACCCACACTGTTTGTTTTAATTCAAATTAAGTCCATCCTTAAACTAAAAAAATGATGGTGTCTTATTGTAGCGTTTTATAACAAAGTACAAATTGTTAATACTATAGAGCACCTCTGTTCTTCAAAATCATAGAATATAACAAATGAAATTATACTACTGAAGGCATCATATTTAATATAGAATAAATTAACGACAATTCAATTATCTTATTTTTTTTTGAAGATTGCCATGATATTTCTTTTGGTAACATCATAGAACTTCATATTACCGAATTAATTTGGTGATTACATATTCTGTGAGATTGAGATTGAACGGACTTCGCGCAAAATTTATATCAAGATATTAATAAATTGGAACTTTACTTGACAGAGTACTTTACCTATTCCGTCGAGTTACTAGAATTTAATTACCCACAAGTAGCGAAATTTCAGACACACCAAAAGAGCCATATAATAATGTCTATTACTGATGGTGCATTACATACCAACACAAACACAACATTAAACATGTACGTGCATACTTAAATGTTTCATTTGAGTGTAAAGTGTACTTTTCGTAGCAAGTACTTACAGAATTAGTATTCAAATACACAAGTTTGTCATTTTATTAACATCAACATTTTATTTTTGATGTTAACATTATTAAATGCTAATTTGTATACTAATCTATATATAATTATTAATATTATTATTATAAATGTAGATTTTAACATTATTATTTACATTATCACATTAAGTTACCTGCGAATTTCAATACATAAGAAGAGTAACGCGTAAATTTTATTAGTAAGTAATATTATTAATTACTTAATAAACTGGTTACATTTATTAACCTATTTTAGATACTATGGAAATTACCTACTGTTTTGTATAATTTATTTTTTCATTAGTTACCTGCATTAATATATATATACTATTATACAGCATACTTTTAACTTCCATACTCTTGTAAAGTCTGAAGATTTCAGCTCCCGAAATGTAAACGTTCATTACATATAAATATGTCATGTATCTGTGATATGAATAGATTACAGCTTTCATCAACAATCTTAATCTTAAGACATTCCAACATAGGGAGTTATAACTTCTTAAATTTAGATATACAAACAATATTCTAATATTTTACACAAATAATTTTATATATGAATTATTTTATTTATATCACTATAAATTGTGATTTTACTAGATAAATAAATTAAGTAATAAATATCAACTTATATACGAACGACTGACGCCTCTTACATAATATAACACTCATATTATATACCACATACACTAAGTTCTCTTACTATTATCATGTGTTCAAT
The DNA here is from genome assembly GCA_015478945.1 of Trachelipus rathkii. Lineage (NCBI taxonomy): Eukaryota > Metazoa > Arthropoda > Malacostraca > Isopoda > Trachelipodidae > Trachelipus > Trachelipus rathkii. The sequence goes on along the minus strand of JABUQX010023072.1, from coordinate 11,673 downwards.
TTTAAACTTTCATAATTCATTTAAATTTATGACAATAATATCATTTTTAGTTTCAGGAATTACTTCAATATAAATAATTTCACGAACATCAGCGACTAATATTAATAATTTTATATAAAATATATAGTAAATAATAACACATAGTATCTGATCTAATTACACATTCCCTAAATCATACCATTATAACTGGATTATTATACAAAATGATAACCTATAATTATTCTTCCTTTAACACAAACAACTAATATTACAATATAAATTTGAGTTCCCTTGAAAAAAAAAATGACTCCTGTAGATAGTAAAGTCCAATGTTAAAATTTAGATCGTATTGATTATTGAGAGGTGTAATGAGTAAATAAATTCCGTCTAAAATTTCTGAATCCCGGTAATCTAATTATTGCTTAGCACTAATCTATCTTGTAATTTAAAAAATGTAATATTTATCAATTTTCCAGCAAAATTAAAAAATAGATTTTATCAAATGTTATCAAGTTTATTTTGTTATGATGAAACTATTCAGTTATACTTCAAGTAGGTATAAGTGAAATAACACACATCTCTTCCTCATATTATCTGATACTGATAGATTGAGGTATACGAATCTTTGACAGCCTTCGATTAAATTTTTTTTGTATTTTAAGACCCATTAAGTTTACTATTCAGTTAAACCTTTTTAATTTCGTATTTCAACTTTGTTTAGTAATTAGTTAGTAATAATTAATAATTGAAAATGAATATGATTTATTCATGTCTGAGTGAAGAGCAAGCTTGTGGGGGTTGTGGTGATTTTTGCACAAAAACTAACAGAGCCGAACAAAACATTTCGCAACAACTATCGAAAATTTAAGCTGTGGAAGTTATTCAAGAATGCTAGGACATGGTAATAGGTTAGGTCCGATTGAGAGAAATGCTCTCGTATGTTGCGGATGAAATCGTGGGAGTGTGGCTTTAGATAAAAAATTTAGCTGTCACAAATGTTATTGTTTTTTGCTTTAAAGTGGAATAAGGACTACCTTTATAATATATTTTATTATATCCCGTTTTCTACACTTTAAACGTTAATTCCTTTCAGGATCAATTCAAAGAGGGATTGATCAATTAAATAATAATAATAGTACAGTATAAATCAATCAAGATAAATAATAAATTAATATATGAAATAAAACTAAAATAATAATAACACTAACATAATAATAATAATGTTAATAAATGATATAATATATAGATTACAATAATATGTTAATAATAATAAGCACAATGCACAGTAGCTAAGCTAGCCTTTACATAGGTTTAATCGTTGAGTTAGTAATATTTGATAAAAGAATGTTTCTTATAGAGCCATGACGGTTTTTTATTTTATTACGACCAATATTAGGTTTGGTAGATAGAGTTTTTCTGTTTCGTGGGTCTGGGGCATATTGAGTATAGTAAAGTTTAGCGTTGCTTGTGTAGCTGATCTATCTATTGATTGGCTTTGTTTGTAGTCTACAGATGGGAAGGTTGTAAGGGTTTACGTAAGTGATTATCTTACGACTTTATTTGATTCTGGCTTGCGCGTCCGTTGCTGATGGGTTTAGTGATATAGAAGTTAGCGAGCTTAAGAATTTCAGCGATTCTATGAGAGTTACATAAAAAGTACTGGTAGGAAAGTTCATATTTTTGATATATAATTT
>JABUQX010023072.1:0-5000 GCA_015478945.1 Trachelipus rathkii | reverse complement strand
TGAAGCTTTTCTTGCGTTTTTAAAGTTGCGGAATACATGCCGTTACTTAAGTTTCATTTTTAATTTTCTTTTCATAAAAGATATTTGAGGAACTTTATGTGTTAAACAATTATTTTCTAAGATAATATTAGTAGTATTTAGTATTTTCCGTAGTCCAATAAGAATAATATTGCTATAAAATATTATTACAGTTTATAAATCGATTTTAGAGTTTGTACATAAATGTAATTATCGGATATATTTAAGATAAATTAGTTACCCTTTATTTTTCAAGAAGTACGAATAATTTAGACTTATTTTATTAAAGTTTATTTCTTTAGATTATGTAAATATTATTTAAAAATTAGTTCATTATAGTTAATAATTTATTTATTCAAACTTCTTTGAGGAATAAGTCAGGCACGAGATTTGAGGATTTCAGAAAGCAACTAGGGAGTTCTCTAGGCATTCTCACTAGGCAACTGTGGTTAAACCGCTTTAGGGAAGCAATAGCATCCCAGCCGAAACCTTATTTTAGCTAACCTAAGCTTCACTTGGTTAGCGGCAGTGCTTACGGAAGTGGCCGAAGCATTGTTTCCTGGAACGGTAGTGACCGTTTCCCAAACTCACTTCGAGTTTCCCTAGAGCTTTTGGAAGTGGCCATTAGCTCGCCCTCACTTGGACGGAAGTGGCCGACAAGTGGGTCCCATCTAAGACAGGTAGTTACCGTCGACCAAGGCCTTCAGCCTTTCCCTAGTCGAATTCGGTTTTGCCGGTTTGGCGGCAGTGCTTCTGGAAGTGGCCAAGGTACTGTTTATTGGAACGGTAGTGACCGTTTCCCAAACTCACTTCGAGTTTCCCTAGAGCTTTTGGAAGTGGCCATTAGCTCGCCCTCACTTGGACGGAAGTGGCCGACAAGTGGGTCCCATTTAAGACAGGTAGTTACCGTCGACCAAGGCCTTCAGCCTTTCCCTAGTCGAATTCGGTTTTGCCGGTTTGGCGGCAGTACTTCTGGAAGTGGCCAAGGTACTGTTTATTGGAACGGTAGTGACCGTTTCCCAAACTCACTTCGAGTTTCCCAAGAGCTTTTGGAAGTGGCCATAGCTCGCCCTCATTCTGACGGAAGTGGCCGCGGAGTGGGTCCCATTTAAGACCGGTAGTTACCGTCGCCCAAGGCCTTCAGCCTTTCCCTAGTCGAATACGGAAGTGGCCGATTCGGCGCCAGTGCTTACGGAAGTGGCCGAGGTACTGTTTATTGGAACGGTAGTGACCGTTTCCCAAACTCACTTCGAGTTTCCCCAGAGCTTTTGGAAGTGGCCATAGCTCGCCCTCACTTGGACGGAAGTGGCCAGAGTGGGTCCCATTTTAGACGGTAGTGACCGTCGCCCCCCATTCTGGCGGAAGTGGCCGCAGTCTGGGCTCCCTTATATGTAACATCTATTAAACACACGTAAGCTGACCTTTTCTGTAACAGTTCTTTTAGTAGGTATACGAGTCTATTCTGTGCTACGAATTCTACACGCTTACTCCGAAGTTACCACGCTCACGAAGTTACCACCACGCTCACTAAAGTCACGTGTCATGTTATTGTCATTAAAGATTACTTTTGCTACCATTTTGTGTCTAATAAAGAATATAATAATAATAAAGTCATTGCTAAATAAAAGTTTTATTATCCTGTCACCTGAAGATTGTCTTGTCAAAGTTTAAAATCTTACAATATATATATATATATATATATATATATATATATATATATATATATATATATATATATATATATATATATATATATATATATAAATATATATATATCTTTAAATATATATATATATATATATATATATATATATATATATATATATATCTCAGTAGCGGCTCGTGAACCGAAAACATGGGGAGGCACTGAAATATTTAAATTTTTTATATATATATATATATATATATATATATATATATATATATATATATATATATATATATATATATATATATATATATATATATATATATATATATATATATATATATATATATATATAAATGGATACAAATGTATCCCATTTATATATAAATGGGATACAAATGTATGTAAAGTACTCACCAATTCAATAACTACTTGAAAAGAAGATCAAATCTTCTTTCCTTTTCTTCTGCGAACTTATTTATAATATTTTCATACCAGGATGGATGATTTGATAACTTAATTAAAAGTTCTGTTTCTATGGAATGTAAGGCCAAATTTTACAGTATAACCTGACACATCGTGCCTTGGAGGGATGTCTTTATACGATTCAGGCAAGTAAAACTCCTTTCAACAGATGCCGTTGTTGCTTAAACTGTGGCTATCAGACTCAAAAGTCTATAAGATTCAGGAAACCCATCTTGTAAATCATTCTCTTTGATGATTTTTAGAATAGTTTGAATGTCCTTGTTCCGAATGAGATTAGCATTTGTTTGGTCATAAATCACGGTTAATTCGTTAAGTAAAAATGATCTGTCAAAAAGAGACCATTTGTGGCCATTAAAGAATTTTAGGATTCTTCAGGAAACTTCTTTTAGAAGTTAGAGAATTTTGTGGAATTCCCTAACAGTAGAATTTTAAGGAAGATATATATATATATATATATATATATATATATATATATATATATATATATATATATATATATATATATATATATATATATATATATATATATATATATATATATATATATATATATATATCCTCCTGTTCATAAAAACTACCAGCCACTTTGAATTATTTTTATATAAAAATTTTCATTTTCTTTATTGTGTGTTCTATATAATTTGGAATGAAATGAATTTTCATTCAATGATATATATATATATATATATATATATATAATATATTATTATTATTACATATATTATTATTATATTATTATTATTATTATTATATTATTATTATTATGTTACATATATATATATATATATACATATTATTATTATTATATATTATTTATATTATGTATATGTATGTATTGTATATGTATATATAAATATATATAAACATATATATATATTATTATATATTATTATACATATATATATATATATATATATTATATATTATTATATATTATTATTATTATTATTATTATTATATATATATATATATTATTATTACATATTATTACATATTATTATTATTATTATTATTATTATTAAATATATATTATATATATTATATTATTATTATATATATATATATATATTATTATATTATACATATTATTATTATATATTATATATATTATATATTTGCAACTATATACAGTATTTGTGTTAACATATGCATGGATAATATATTATATTATTACATTATATTATATTATTAAACATTATTGTGCTATTATTATTATTTATTATTACAATATTATTACATATTATTACATATTATATACATATTATAGAAGAAGATATATTATATTATTATATATTATATTATACATATATAATATTATTACATATATTATTATACATATACATACATATATACATATATATGTTATATATATATTATTATATATTATATATTATTATTATATATTATTATTATATATATATACATATATATATATATATATATATTATTATTACAAAGCCCAATACTTATACATGTATAAATATATTATACATATATATATATTATTATATTATTAATATTATTATTATATATTACATATTATTACATATATATATATACATATACATATTAATATTAATATTATTATTACATATATATTATATATTATTATTATTATTATATATTATATATACATACATATTATTATTATTATTATTACATACAGTGCAGATGAATTATCTGATTATGACTTGATCGACTGGGTCCCCAACGATCAGCATAAAGTCCTTCATCTGATTACATATATATTATACATATATATATATATATATATACAAAGTTGTTGAGTTATATATTATTACATATTATATATTATATATTATATTATATATATATTATATATATTATTATATATATTATTATATATATATATATTATTATTATTATTATATATATTTATATATATATATATATTATTATTACATATTATTATTATTATTATTATTATTATATTATTATTATTATTATATTATTATTATTATTATTATTATTTTCGTGATATACATATACATATAAATAGTGTATATATATATATATATATATATATATATATATATATATATATATACATTATATATATATATATATATATATATATATATATATATATATATATATATATATATATATATATATATATATATATATATATATATATATGTCTGTACAGTAGATGAATATTTGATATGATTGATTGATTGGGTCTTTCTGTCGACATCAGTATAAAGTTTTCATTTGATTTGAAGCTATTTCACTGGTGAGGTTTGTTACATAACTGTTTTCCTTTTCTATTACTGTGTTAACTTGTGAATAGGAAAGATTGTTGCTTAGAATGAAAATAAGACTATTAGGTTTTAAGAATGTTTCATTACATGTAAATATTTTAATAAAATTAATTTTATAAAATAAATCGAAAAGCTACTTAGACTTTCTTCAAGTATCTTATTTCTTTTAATCAGAATAAATTGTGAATAAATTTAATATTTTTGTAATGTTATTTTTATATTATTATAGACTAGTAATGTTTGATAGTTTACATTAGTAGTAATTAATTTTATCTTTTATTTATAAGATTGACAATTTTAATGAAAATTCCGTTCTTCACTGCCCTATAACATTTATTAAAATATGCAAATAATTTCGTTATCCTTTTAAGCAACAATACAATTGAGTTGAAATGAACAAGCTACAGGAAAAGGGATAAGAACAGAATGGTCGGAGATCGGCTGGTAATTTTATTTCTAACAACTTATAGCTTTTTGCAAAGTAGAGTCAAACCTTCAAACCTTGCCATTTTACGACAGTAGTAGAGTATGGCTTTTGGACGCCAGAGGGAAATCTATTACCG
>JABUQX010023071.1:0-59294 GCA_015478945.1 Trachelipus rathkii | reverse complement strand
TATTTTATAATATATATATAGTATATATATATAATAGTAGTATATATATATATTAATAATTATATATATATATATTATATTATAATTATTATGATAGTGTAATATATAGTAATATATATATATAATATATAATTCATATATATATATAGTATATATATAGTATATCTATATATCAGTATATATTATATATATATATATATATAATATATAGTATATATAGTACTTATAATATATCATAAGTCCTACTATATAGTGATATATAGTATATTATACTATATATAATATGATATTGATATATGATATATAATATATATATATATATAAATTATAGTATATTATATATATAGTACCTATATACTATATATATATATATATTTATACTATTATATAGATATGGTATATGATACAGTAGTCAAATATGATAGATTATTATTATTATATATATATATTCATAGTATATATCATTATTATATATATACATATTATATACTATATTTCCAGCATATTACGCAATTATTATTTTAGAAAATGAATTTCTGAAAAAAATGATAAAACTGAGAAGCAAAATTCTGTCAGTGACCTAAAATTAGGTAAGTAATTATAAATTACTCTCTCTCTCTCTCTCTCTCTCTCTCTCTCTCTCTCTCCTCTCTCTCTCTCTCTCTCCTCTCTCTCTCTCTCTCTCTCTCTCTCTCTCTCTCTCATTTAGAAAATATAAAACTAATAAAAACTAAATATTGTTATTCATTTAATTTTAAGTGCTTAAAATTTAGAATGCATTTTGGCTGATATTTTACTAGTTTCATGTTATTGTTGTTTGGTTGGCTACACTGGTGGTCGTTAGTATCATTGTTTCCGAGTTAATAAGGAGGCTATTTAAATGAAAGGAACTCATAAAATTCGAACGATTTTTAGTAAGGCGTCAATAATAGAATATTAACAATCTATTTTCTGTCTTGTGTTATATTCATTCTTAATTAAGTGAATAGTTTAATCATTTGGTTCTGTCTCCAGCACCACCTTAAAATTTAAATCCATTTCTTACATGAGTCTAAACGAGTCCTAATTTATTCCTTATAATAAATTTAAGCGTTTACTGAACCTCTTCCTACGTCTTCCATTTCTCATTTTGAACATTATAATATTTCACTTAGATTTGATAAGACCCTAACCCTCCTCCTCTATTAATTGAACTTAATGAATTTTCGTTCTTAAGGTTAGTGTTTCTTTTGCCCTAACACTATTTTCAAAATATTTCATGTTTTTCCAAAATATTTCATCTATTCTATCTCTACTAATATTTATTATACATATTTTGAGGCCAAAAGTTTTCGCAATCCCTAGCAGTTGATTTAGGAGGAAAATCGCGTATCACTGGCAATATCAACAGTGGCTTAAAAATAGCACGAATGAGTTACGAGGCATTAGGGACAGGGTTCGATCATTCTTCCTGATCTTAAGTAGCAATTACCTAGAGAAGTTCCCCTCCTCGAATAGGGTGAATAATAATAATAATAATAATAATAATAATAATAATAATAATAATAATAATAATAATAATAATAATAATAATAATAATAATAATAATAATAATAATAATAATAATAATAATAATAATAATAATAATAATAATAAAATAAATAATAATAACAATAATAATAATAATAACAATAGATAAAATACATAGAAATAATAATAATTACATAAGAATAATAATAATAATTTTAATAATAATAATGAATAATTAATATAATAATAATAATAATAATAATAAAAATAATAATAATATCACTCGGTTTTAATATTAAATTGTATTATTATTAATAAAAATTTGTCACTAATACAATACATCAACATATTTGTTTCCTATTTCACAATAAAATGCATTTAATATAAATATTTCTTATTTACAGTATTAATTTCATTTGTACAAATCAATTAAATTTTTTATTGGTTATATTAATAAACAAAATATTATTATTATTATTATTATTATTATTATTATTTATTATTGATTGATTATTATTATTATATATTTATTAATATTTTTTGATTGATTATTTATTTATATTATATTATTACTTACTTATTATTTTATTATTGATTATTAATTATTATTATTATATTATTATTATATTATATATTATTATTATATTATTATTTTATTATTATTATAGTTTTATATTATTACTTATTATTATTATTATATATTACTGATTATTCATATATTATTATATTATCTGATTATTATGATTATTAATATTATTTCATTATTATGTATTATTATGAATTTTATTATCCCTATTTTATTAGATGTATATTATTAAATGTTATTCTTTTATTGATTATTTATTAATTATCTATTTATTGCTATGATATTATTATTTATTAATATTAGACTTATTATTTATATTTATTATTATTATCATGTTATTAATGTATTATATTATTATTTATTGTATTTCTATTACTTATTACTTCAGTTATGTATTAGATATTATATTATTATTATATTAGTTTATGTAATTATTTTATTATTATTATTATTATTATATGATTATTTTTAGGAAACCATGACCACCATATGAATTGTAACGTCTCTGTATGGTTAATATAGGTTGCCGCGAGACCGCGCCATGTTAGTCAACCACTTCGCCAGCGGAGAAAAGCAGCACAATTTAATCTTTTTTCGCCAAGCCACCTTACCTCTATCATTTGGAGTTCTTCAAAAACTATGTACCGCATCTGGAACTTCCGAATTGCCCCAGTGTCTCTGATCCCGCAGCGACATCCACCAAAAACGGCGCATCACCACCGCGGCACCGCACAAAGATGAGCTCGATACCACACACAGATACCGCATAGTCATTATTAATATATATATGATATATAATATACTATATAAGTATATGCATTATATATATATATACTTATATTATAATATAACACACTATAATCATATATATAATATATAGGGTAAAAGGTGTATTCTCGAAGGCGACGCCCAGGCCCATACCCAGAACTCCCCCGCACCCCTCAACATCTGCCTCAGACACCACCTCTGACACGTGGTCCACCCACCACCTCAATGATTCCATTTTTTTCGATCGTAGTTGTGTTGTCGATGTTTCGTGTATATACTACGTTGCCCGGAGCGGTATTTCCCATGACATTCGCAATTTCCCCAATGGTTCGCTTCTCTTTTGCGTTCATAGTACCACATCTCCTCTTCTACAGATCAACACCTTAAACGACATTACCTATATCCTATGGTGGGGGAGAAAAGATGCCGCAGCAGCGCAATGTTCTGTGTGTCAGAAAGGTGACCCTTAAGAAACAGTAGAGTATGGTTAGTTGCCCAGCCTACCACTTATGCTCTTGTAGGGTATGCTATTGCAGGCTCACTGATAATGGTGTCGTGATTCCCATAACGGGCCAGTCTTCGCGAAGATGATGAGATCGTTTTGGGGTATAAACATTGGTAATTTGTCAAGGATAAATGTCGAGAGGAAAGGGAATAAGAGCGGTGATTTCAATGTATGATAGAAATAGAAAATTTGATTTGCTCGCGTTACTGAAACAAAGATGAAAGAAACGGTGAAAGATGAGTGGGTGGTGTATTGAAACTGGTGTTTGGGCGTGGGAGAGAATGAAGAACGAGGGATCGAACACAAGAGCTAGGGAAGTGATTTGTTTGTGCGCTCTTTCTTTGGTACAACAAGTGCCTTCCCTCTTCGTATGATTCTTCAGACTCATTCAACTTCATATGCAGTCTCGTGTGCAGTAACTAGAATTCTAAACTGGTTAAAATTTACAGTTGAAAATCAAGGTGTTTGATTAAATTAATCCAATCTGAGGTAGATTTTCGAGGAGAGTGCGACTTTTGGAAAATCTGAATAATATTTTAATCTGGTAAGTAGTTGAAGACTTTCAAGACATTATAATGTGTTCGAGATCAAATCCTAACAATGGGGTATGTATCGAAGGGCTATTGGTAAACAGAAATTGGTGGTGACGGAAAAATGAAAATAATAAGAGTTTTTGAGTGCATGAGGAAGATATGAATGTAAGTAATACTTTTCAAACACGAAGAGACTTACTTAAATTACCCAGTAAGCTGATTTAAGTAGACGAAGTATCGAAGTGAAAGTAGATTTAGATTTTTAGTGTTGTTGGTGAAAGAAGAAGGCATGTAAGTATGTCGAATGATGTTTAAGCATTCCAGTCTGAGGGGCTGGTAATGGATAGCGATCATGTGTATGATTTTATGGTAAGATTAAGTTAAGTGAGGCTTTGATGATAGAAGGGAAACAGGAGAGGAAGTGGAAAATTGAAAAATAGGAATTCAAGTGATCAAGGTAATAAGGAAAAGTATTAAGGCTCCTGAAAAAAAATCAGTAGAAGTGAATCAAGATGAAATCTGAGCCATATCTGTGCACAAATGAATCAGTAACCATACTTTACTAGCATACCTCTCTTTGAAATAGTGGCAACGAAAGTATCGCGAATGTCATCAAATGAATATTAAGAATCTCAACAGTGAATATTCCTTATAAATTGAAGTAGATGCAAGGAAATAAACAAATAAAAAAAATGAGCAGTGGTTGAATGTGATAAAAGCAACAATGATGAGTCAAAAGAAAGATGGTTCTGATATTAAATTAAGGAAGGATTGAAAAGGAAGCATGACAAAGTTTCATGACGTACTGAGAAAAAATAGGAAATGAACAGTTAACATCCCTCCGTTAATTCGTGTCACTTATTTCGCCTTATTATCCGGCGGACTTATTTAAGGAATAGGAGCTTTCTGAGAACGAAGCGAGAGAAGATTAAGGGAATCTGCCATAGACATAATTGAGATAGGATTTGATTTCAGGTACCGTATAAAAACGTGATCGTGAAAAAAAAGTTGGAGAACACTTTCGAAAATCGCAATTAACATTACAGTAATGATGAGATGATAGTGAATGTTTGTGGTTGATCGTGTAAAGAAGAAATTTGTATTTGGATGATAATTAGCAGGAGGAGGTAAAGTGGTTGGGTGAAAAAGACAGGATATAAATTACTGTGTGTAATGATTCAGAATGTTAGGACAGATGGTGATTGAATGAGGGTTTATAATTTGTGTAGCAAAGCGTTATGGGAAGTAAGTTCTGAAGAGATTGGATGGATAGCAGTAACAGTACTTTATATAAGGTTAAGGGGGATAATGAACTGTTGGGAACTATAAGGTGATTAGTTATTGATGATTTGTAGGAAGTTTATATGCTAATATTTTGGTTGAAAGAAAGTCGAGACTGAAGGACTGATTGGAACACAGAGCTGCATGTAGCATCTAAAATGAGAATTAATCAAATTTTTAAATTGAAACAATTGATCGTGGAGAAAATGTGAACAGAAAAAGAATAAATTATTAGTTAAAACAAAATATTATATAGTATTAATCAGGGAAGCTCTGTGCAAGTGTTGAGATATATATGTCTTGGAAAGCTTGCTGATTGAATCAAAAGATGTAGCACATATAAGCTTGTCCAAGGAATAAATGGGGTCGAAAAATGAGTAGATTCGTTCAATATTAATACCGAGTAAGCAGGGATGTATATGTCTCCTTGGTTATTAATTGTATATGAATGGTTATTAATGAATTACGAGGTGGGGGTGCAGGCGAGTCTTAGATTGATGGGAGAATCGAACAGAGAATGGATGCCTCTATGTATGAGCGATTGATTGGTGTTGTGAATCTTAGAAGTTTGAAGTTTTATTAGGAGGTTTTATCAGCGGCTGCTGTAAAAGAAGTAGTTGGAAGTAAATGAAGATAGATAAAATGCTATGGGAAAGAGATGAGGAATCAAGTCCCCGGTGGAAGTCATATTAGATGGTGAGTTCAACTGGAATAGTATCTAGTTTTAACTATGTAGAACTCTGTGAATCTCACTCTTTTCTTCATAATTTCGTTAAAAGGAACGGATGAGAGAATGCAGTTAGGAATTGTGACATAGGAAGCGGTCTTTTATCAGTGCTCAGCACTTATATCGTTTAGCACGTGTCAGCGTCCAATTACCTCATGTCCATTCTACTAACACTCTCATCTCTATGCGCTACTTCGCTAGTCAGCTACCAACTGTCCTCCTGCCTTCGTTTAAGTTGCTCATTGGCCCTTCTCTAATATCTACATCTTGCGTACACACACAACTGATATGCCACTCTAACCATCTCTCCACATATCTTAATACCACATCTTTCTACTTTAACTTCATTTCTATTTCACTCGCATTCCCTGCTGATCATCCGTTCCCTTATCCGCGTCTCTTAGTTACTTAACATTTACTCTACTAATTACTGAAAACTCAGTTCTAAACTCAGATTACTTATTCAGTTGTCTACCATTCTAAACTATACTTCACACCTGTACTTTTCCTCAATCTCTCTCCATAGCCTTACCTATACATTTACTTTCAAAACTACTTTCTTACACACCCTGCCAAAAACCCTCTTACCAAACCTCTCAACTCTCTAAATTACACACAAAACAAATTCCATCATCAGTAGCATCATAAGTGAAGGCACACTCCATTCTCTTCATTCTCCATCATTCTAGCACCTTCCCCTGGAACCCCCACCTCTAAATTCTTTCATCACTCCATTCATATACCAAATAAATAGCCACGATAACATTAATACATCCCTGCCTTACTCCGTTATTAATATATAAACCAATCACTTTCGACCCATTATGCTTGACAAGATCTTCACTATCTCATAGCATACGTGTATACATCAGAAGCTTTATCACCAAACCCATATATTCCTCTTAACACTGCCATCAGAATTCCCTGTTTAATTTACTATCATACGCCTGGTTGCAATCCTTATAAACCTAAATATAAGTTATTCTTTCTCTTCACATTTTACTCAAGCATTGTTTCCAATTATGATAAAAATTTATCACTTCTATCTTCCACTTTCTAATGCACACTCTGTTCACCATCACTTCATCAGCTCGACGTTACTCTTTCAACAAAATATTAGCAAAAAAAAATTATACCTTCCCTACAACACAATAAACTAATCATAACATCACAACAGTTCACCTTATCCCCAACCATTAAAGTATGCTACTGGCCTCCTCCAATCTCTCAGAACTTTACCTCCACAAACGCTTGCATACACGAACTTCTAATACCCATTCAATCACCATCTCGCCTACATTCTTGATCATTACACCAGTAATTTCATATATGTCTTTTTCACCCAACCCACTACCTCTCCCTGCTAATTACCTCATTCCCCAAAAACATATTCTTATTTTACACCATCAAACCCACACAACATTCACTATCACCTTTTCATGACTGCTAATGTTATGCAGATTTCGAATAGTTCTCCACACTCTATTTCAACATCCATTTCAACGTACGAAATCACATCCCCTATTATATCTATGCAGATTCCCCTTAATCTTTCTCGCTTCCTCCAGAAAGCTTCCTATCTCCTTATACCCATTCACCGTCTCCACAGTTCAGATTACCTCATTTTTCCTCAACGTATTGGAAACTCCTTTCCTTTTCACTTCTTATATAATTCCAAACATCTCTTTATTTTTCATTTTCTTTTTCACATTCATCCACGCTCATTTTTTACTTTTATCCGCTTCCTTCATCTCTTCATTTCACCATTCACTGTTGAGATTCTTACTATCTACATTTGCACATTCGCATACTTCTCTTGCACTATTCAACAAATGCAACATTCATTATGTGCACAATATGGCTCATTCATCTTATCAATTCTACTGATTTTTTTCAGAGCCTTAAATACTCTTCCTTAACCTTATCACTTAACTTCTATTTCAATTCTTCACCTTCCTTCCTTATCCTGTCCTCTATCATAAGCCCCACTAACTTAAATTACAATCACACACACAACACAATGACCGATAAATCCCCTGATATTCCCATTTCCAACCCCCACACTTATTTAAAATCCATCACATACTTCAACATCTTCTACTTCACAACACCAAAATCGTATCATACTTCACCGATACCATCCTCACTTACATCAGCTTGGTATATATATAAGTACCTTTGTGTATGGAAAGAAAGATACTTACACTCATACCTCTTCCTCATAGAATCAACTTACACTACTTATTATTAATTTATCCCGTCACCCAATTTACCGGGTTATACCATCCCTTCCTCACACACTCACGTGAGAGCTCTAGCTATAGGTATACAGTCACAACGTAGGAATAGAGCTATCACAATAAACATATATCTTCCCTCAGTTCTTTCACACAAGCTACTAGTATTAGCGAGAGAGCATATATCCTTGACCTCTTCAAACTTTTATAATTTAGACCATTTAGAATTCTAGTACTCACACAAACCAAAAATCACCATACCCCGGTCATCGCCCTTCATGCCTTCTCCTTCACTCTTATACTACTATCTATTACATCACTTTCTAATATTCATCACACACAACATCTTGTCTCATCTCTCTATATCATTTGATCCCACGAGATGTAGCACGTAGACTCATTCTATCATACATATTCACACTTCTTATATTCACGAATAATCTTTCTCATCACACTTCTCTCTATATATCACATTGTACACCTAATACGATTCTAATCACATCTGCTCCGATCCACTCGTCTTTACCTACAACAATCTTCATATCTTTCTATCCCATACACACTACATAGATCTCGTTAGTCCACACTTAATATTAATAAATCACACTATCACATAGTATCTATCGTATAAATGCTCTCAAATTCTTCTATATCCTATAATCACCTATATATAGATCTTCTGCTTAACATATCGATATCCTCAAACCCTTATTCGTGTTCTGCTAAGAGCGAGTGTATATGAACGCAAAGAGAGACGAAACCATTAAAAATTGGAATATCATGCGAAATACCCTACACACCCTAAGCCCAATGGGAGGTACTTCCGCTTCGAATAACCTATATCTACCTATAAATATATATATATATATATATATATAATAAATATATATATATATATAAATATATAAGATATATACTATATATATAGTATATATATATATATATGCGAATTGTGTTGGTTCTGAACTCATCTTTGTGCTGTGCGTGCGTATGCGCTCATATTTGAAGGTGCGGTCAGCACAAAAATTTATCGGAGTCCCCAATGCGTATGGTTTGAAAAATAAAATATAGAGGGAATGCTGAAAAAAATTAAATTGTGCTGCTCTTTTTCGTGGCGAGTGGTGTACTCAACCTGGCGCGGTGCTCGGCAAACCCTAATATAATCCAACAGAGATTACAATTAAGGGTGGTCATGATATTCCTAATAATAATAATAATAATAATAATAATAATAATAAATAATAAGAATAATAATTAATAATACTAATAAGAAAATATAATCAATAAAATAATAATAATAATAATAATAATAATAATAATAATAATAATAATAATAATAATAATAATAATAATAATAATAATAATAATAAAATAATAAAATAATAATAATAATAATAATATAATAATCATAATAATAATAATAATAATAATAATAATAATAAATCAATATAATAATAATAATAATAATAATAAATAATAATAAATAATATAATAATAATTAATAATAATAATATCATATATAATAATATAAAATAATAAAATATCATAATAATAATAATAAATAATAATAATAATAATAACTAAATAAATAATAAAATAATAATAATAATACATAATATAATAATAATAAAAAATAATAATAATAATAATATAATAATATAATAATAATAATAATAATAATAATAATAATAATAATAATAATATAATAAATAATAATAATTAATAATATATAATAATCAATATATAATAAATAATAATAATAATATTTTGTATTCAAATATAACCAATAAAAAATTAATTGATTGTACAAATGAAACTTTGAATACTGTAAATAGAAATATATATTATGCAAGTTATTGGTAAATAGAAACAAAATATGTTGTTTTCGTATTTTTTCTTATATAATAATCATATTTAATATTAAAACCGAGTGATATTATTATTTTTTTATATATTATTATTATTATTATTATTATTATTATTATTATTATTATTATTATTATTATTATTATTATTATTATTATTTATTATATTAATTTTTTTATTATTAAATTATGTATTATTATATTTATTATGATTATTATTATATTATTATTATTAGTTTTATTATTATTACTTATTAATATATTATATATTATATTATTATATTATTATATTCATATATTATATACTATTCATTTATTATTCACCCCTATTCGAGAGGAGAACTTCTCTAGTAATTGCTACTTAAGATCAAAGAATATAACCCTGTTCCTATGCTCGTAACTCATCTGCTATCTTTAATTAAGCCACTGTTGATATTGCCAGTGATACGCGATTTTCCTCCTAAATCAACTGCTAGGGATTGCGAAAACTTTTGGCTTCAAAATATTATTATAAGTAATATTGCACACATTCATCCCTATATGGAAAAAACATGAAATATTTGAAAATATCTAGAGGCTAAAGAAACTCTATTCGTTTAGCATGAAAATTCATCAAGCAATTAAATAGAGAGGAGTTAGGTTTATCAAATCTAAGTAAATAATTAAATGATTCAAAAATGTAGATAATGAAGCACGTAGGAAGAAGGTTCAGATAACACGCGAAACTATATTATAAGAAAATTAGATTATTTTTTTCCATTTTTTAAATGGAGTGAAATCTACAGGGTGTACTAAAACAGTCTCCTCTAAACAAGTTCTGATGATTCAATTAAAAAATCATGAACATCAACAAAGACAGAAAATAGATCTAATATTCATTATTGCGCCTACTAAAAAATCGATTCGATTTATAAGTCCTATCATAAAACCTCCTATTAACTCGAAACAATAACAACACCACAGTTAGCCAACCAAACAAACCAGATAACATGAAACTAGTTAAAACTCTGGATTTATAAGCAGATTCTAAATTTTAGGTTCGTAAGAAATTACTTGTCTTAAATATTCATTTATTCTTTCTTATATCTTCAAAAAGAGAGTGATAATAAAAAGAGTCAAGAAGAAGAAGAAAGAAAATGAAATGAAGAGAGAAGAAGGAGGAGAAATGATGAAGAGAAAATCTAGTTATAATCTATAACATTACCTAATTTACGGTCACTTGACAGAATTTTGCTTCTCAGTTTTATCATTTTTTCAAAATTCATTGCTTCTAAAAAATTATCCATAAATTTTCGTAATAATATACATGAATATACTTATCTTATTTTTCTATAAAGACTACATACCTATTATAATCTACATGTATCAACGATTAGATATTAACATAGCACAAAAATAGATCTTTATATAATAACCGTCGCATATAAATAATTATGCTTAATTATAACTATCCTATAAATATATAATCATACGTATATATACATTGTATATTTCACATTAACAAATTACAAAAAATGGCATTTGATAGTCTCAAATTATATTTATCTATAAGTAATATATATAATATATATATTAATACTAATGATATTAATATACTATATATTCGACATATATAGCAATTAATACTACATAAATATAATAAAAAAAATAATGTAATTAAAGCATAATAGATATATATTTATATTAAACTATATTTATAATAATGTTTATTTTAAATATATGCATTTATAACTAACGAATATATATATATATTGGTATTACTAATATATAACATAATTACCATATACTATTTAAAGCTAATCACGTATATATATAAAACTAGTATAAATATTAATTACATAAACAAAAACATATATACTATCCTAAACCTTTTATAAAACCTTAGGATTAATATTATAATAATTAACTGACTTACATTAGGTAAATCTAACAGTATTCTAAGTTAATATTGTATACTATAATCATATATATAATAATATAAATAAAAAGTCACTCCAAAAATAATTCTTTAAATCTACGACTAATAACATAATTACTAATATGTACAAGAAAACAGTCATTCTGATTGTGAAGGGCTTAGCTTCACTACGTGCTGATCCTCTTCCGACGCACTAATGGAAGGACTAAAATCTTGTTTTAACATTTTTAAAAAATTCTAGATACACAATAAAATATTGTTTAGACAAGTTAAATATACCATAAAATCAAGAGTAAGTAAATCTAATAATAACTTGTGATTAATAACATAGTCATCGTTTCGACATAAAATTATTGCTATATTAAAAAAAAGTAGTTGATCAATAAATTTATACGATAGAGCAAAGATTTACATTAAAAAGTCTAATTACTCCCATTAATCATAAATCCTAATACTTAATCTTCGATATTTTTTATGCAAAGAGATATAAATTCATTATGCTTTACTATACAGGTCACAGAACTATCCTTATGATCACTAACACACATTCATTAACTAATTTACTACTATAATAGAAACCACTAATGAGGCAAACATATATATCTAAAAGGCACCTTTATATCATATGTTCTTTTGTTTTTTTCCCAGTGAAATCATTAGATTTAACTCGCACAGTAGCATAAGAACTGTCCAATCTAAACCAGGATTTTAAAACAACATCGACCCGTCTCCACACGTAACCTCACACAAACCTACAATCATATACTCATTCAACCACACTTTAAGACTTACTTCTTCTAACACATATTTTCTATCTCTCTCTCTACAAACGATTTTCAAACTCACACACACTCCCAAACATCTCCCAATTGGGTCTAATAGTATAAAATCTCTTGTATTTTAACTGCACATATCTAACATATCGAAAACATACATATCACTAGCATAGAAAGAACAAACCAACACAAATATGAATATATAATACACATGACTCAATAACAATCTCCCTATCTTTAATAAAATCACAACCAATGATATCAAAAAGATTAACTTATAATGACATGTCTAATCCTATATAATACCAAGTACTTGACTTCCTAACATCATCGCATATATTAATATATGTCCTGTTTGCTATATAAATATCTCTGCAAAACTGTATAAAAAACTACTAATCCGAAATAAACTCTGTGGTAAAAACCTACCAACATTAATCAAAGTTAGATCACCCACCATCACTCTATTTTCAAAAAAAATCTAAACAAAACTAATATCCAATCAAACTTTTAATGTCTCTCAACCATTCCTCTACTAGTATATCTTAATAATATACACGTTAACCTAATTCATATGATAATAATTATCCTATACCCACACTAAAATTTTAAGCTTCCACCTTCCCAATTTCACATCTGAACTCGAACAGAGTGATTCACCACCACAAGCGGTATCAATCGGAAAGCTAACGCCCTCCAACAAATCAAAAACTTCTTCTCTTGTATTGAATCTATATTCTATCGTCTAAATTACTACCCCTATTCTCTACCGCATACATTACCATAAACAGTTCGAATTATCTATTACTATCTATAATCTAACTAAATATACTCGTAAAATTATTAATATAACTATATATAGATATATATATATATATTAATAATATACTAGTATTAACTATACTATATACATTATCAATTAATAAATCCATACCGTATAATAATGCAATACTATAATAACAAAGTTATTTATAAACAATAAATAATAATTTATATATCCAATCTACTCTCTGAAAACGCAGCGGCACACATCGCATAGCCATAAAACAGAATGGAAAAACATTAATAAATCAAGGCTCATCAGAAAGCTAAAATTAATCATAAACAATCCTATTGAAAATGTCATAACATAAAATAAATAAAGATGGAATCTAATAAAGACATAATGGTTATTCAAATGCATCATGAAGTGTTTCATACCAGAGGAGATATATGAACTTTATCACATAAATTATCCCCATCAAATATCTATTAAACTTTACAGATATATATACGGTATATATTATCAAGTTTGCTGGTGATTGATAGAGACATTCTCTGGATGATAATCAGTTATCACAAAATCATTTAAATACCAAATAAGATATATCAAAAAAACACACATGATTGAACTGCTACTTAAAATAGTTATGATGTCACATAAACATTTTTTTTATCGCGTAACTGTGATCTACTTACTATGCATCATCATCAAAGCTCAGTACCGTTACTTTCAATTTACATCATATTATACCAGGTAATAATACGATCCATATTGCGTCCACAATAAAGACAGCAAAAAATCATATTTGGATATCGATTTTTATACTAACATATAATAATATATAAGGGCATCCTTTTTCCTAGCATAATAATTGACTCAGCTACTTCGAAGAAGTGTATGTTCTACCAACAAAACAATAGTGTGCTAGCACTTTCACTCACTACGGGTTCCCACTTTTATTTATAGCCTCAACTTTGATAAGCCCATACTAATACCCCCAACTTATGATTTTGTACAAGTGCAGTCGAACTTTTTGAACTATATCAATCGATCGTGTACTTAAAATTATATGCCAATAACTATTCGTAGAAATATCTCATACTAGCATTAGCAAGAGGAAATAGATATCGAACTGTTCACAATACCACCAGATAATACTCAATATGTTCCCCTTTCACACATCGTACCTGCCGAAATACCTATCCTAACTAATCAACAGGGATCATGTAAGTATATGGCCTAACTTATCTCATTCAGTATTAACACTAGCATTCGCTGATCCAATTATCTCCAATCCAACATTATAAACTCACAAAAACACACACACAAACACACACAACCACACCATCACTTATGACATATGATTATTACACACCTATAAGCAGCCACACAATACATACTCTACTACATCAACACCCATAGTACACATCTACATCCTTACCAGTATAATACTTACACCCACCAATAGACACTATACACACACTCACACACACACAGACACATTTACCATCTTTGTGTCAATTCCTCCGCAATATTAAATTGCCTTCAATTTGAAGCCCAGATTGTATCCTAGCTTATGCCTCGCTTATCTCACTTTATGCTCAGCTTTAATGTACAAAGCTGATGTTGCTCATCATTGTTGAAGATCTACATCGAGATGCTCAGACAATATGTACTCTATGGCCAAATATGACTTCACTTATGGCCTAACCATCATATTTGATAGCTCAACCGCAACACTACAAACCACTTTTAGAGACTGGTACATCTTTAGCGAACTCAATTTATGATCTTACACAACACAATTTTGCATCATAGTGTCCACACACGGATAAAGAGTATAATTAAGGGCTTTAACAATAGTACAACTTAATCACTATTCGAGTCTATTACAATAATCAGGTTTTATATTTTATCAAGAACTCAACTAGGTCACTCTTAATATTTACATAACGTACCTAACATTACGCAATAAAACAGTTTCATTAACCAAAGCACAATAGGCCATGGTAACAGCATGAGCACAAGTTCCATACTATAGAGAAAAAGCTCGCAGAGAGGGACTACCCGTGCGGCCAGTCCAAAGCTTATGATACCACTTCAGCGCCCCTCATGCTCACCCCGATATAGGAGTCCACTTTTGCAACCTTTGTTATAGGCGCTCCCTGCTCATCAGACAATTATCTTCATAACTCATGTAATGTGTCTAGAGCTCGTCTTACTTACCCCTTTCGCTCTTCAGAGGTATGAGAACGATGTGGAATTATTGCCTAGGATTTCCTACTAAGTTAGCTTCTGAGCCAAATTCTACCCGCCACCCTGTATACACACTAAACATCCTATATATCTGTTCGGGTGTCCCACTATGTGTATAAGTTCTGAGTTCATCCCGTGTACCTAACGCAAAGGTTAGTCATCACGATGCTCTTTCCTCTTTCTAGAACATTCTAGCACCGAAAGACTATCCCCTGTTTTATCTCTTGAAGTGTAAATTGTGTTGCTTATGCATATATATAAATCTTTGGTATAATGAAAATAATAATATATTCACGTTATTTATGCAGTTTGATTATAATATTTAACTAACAATATGTATAAAATCAAGTAGATATATGAAGAAGATGAGTTATTTGATATAATATAAATATATATTCACTGTTATTAACATGATATTGATATATACGATACTATATATTAGTATGTTTAAGAACGTGATTCCAATAGGTCTAAGTTTTTATGTTTGACGTAATGTATAAGTTTACTACCTATAATTATTTGCTTAAACTTTTAACGATTCATTATTACATTAACGGCTCACAATAAGAATTATAATATACTCAATAACGAGTAACACTTAATGCATAGATTAGACTGTCCATTTACTAAGTTTCAATAGTTTGATATGTCTTTCCTAGAAACTTGCTTCACAATTTTTAAGTATTACTCGTGTCACACTTGAAGAATACCCCTTTCTTCCTGACAAACTTAACAATGCTTCAAAAAGTAGTAATTAATATATAAGGACAAATTCTATAATTGATTATGATCCATGTATAGCTACTTATTATCACTTTGACTAAGTACGGAATTTTTCTATATATATTAGCTGATTCATTTCTACGCGATGTTATTTAGCGTGCATTGTAGATAATCATTCATATTCTTAATAGCGGTCTATTGATTAATTGATTAGAATCATATTATTGATGTTAAAAACTTTGTTGTGTTTAATCATATATTCGTAATTATATTAAATTAATAGGTCATATTATATAGATTTACATATAAAGAAACTATATATATTTATTATTGTTTAATAGATATATATTCCAAAAATAAGATTACTCATAAATATGATACTTGATAATCATAATATATCATCAATAGTAATCAACAGCATTATATATGATATATAGTGGTAATGGAGACTCTTAGCATAATGATATTGGTTTGATTATACTACTGATTTACTGATTTACATGCTTAAAATCAGTAAACTATTTAACTTTGATATGATATTATATTGTTTTATCAGAATAACTTATTTATTTTCATTTATATTTTTATGTATTTTCATTGATCTTTTTTTTTTCACCTCCTAGTTATTTTTTTATATATACAATATTATATAGATATTTTTTTATTTTTTTTATTATTAATATAAATTTTATACACTGTTTTGTAGGATATATAATATATTATAATATTATTATTATAATATATAGAATGGGTTATTATATTATTGTATAGAGGTGAGTGGGTATAATTGTATATAGATTAATAGGTATATATAATAATAATATATAGATATATAATAAATATATAGATATAAGTATATATTAATAATATATAATTCAGATAGTTCCCAAGTGAACATGTTTCAGACATGTTTGAGTTATTCAATATTAATTATATGATATAATATTATAGAATAAAATTATCATTTATATTAGAATGGATTATTCTCTTGTTTTTTACTATGATACTCACCCTATCTATATATACTTTTACCACACTAATAAAAGAATACATAAGTTGGGCGCGAAAACAAAAGTCCCACCGCAGTGGGTCCCACCACAAATGACTAGTGCGGCCGCAGGCCAAATACCCGGCATCCGCTGCAGGCCTATGTATTATATTAACCACTCCAATATCGCTGCGTAATCATGATTAATAATATAATCTTACATTTGTGGTTAATATCTGAAATATTATTTCGTATCAAAAAATTTATATTACTTAAGTCAAAGATTGTACATATAATCAACAAATTGTATACGTCATACTGCAACTTTTTATATATCATTATAGTCACATCAATTATTAAAATGACACATTAAATGCATGGTAATAGAACACGGTTAAATCAATATCTCTAAAATAGTATCTACAATTTGAGTCTATAACAAACCAAAAGTACATATTAGATAGGTATTTGGTATAATGCTTCGTAAAGTGAAAGCCTACATTCACGTCTTTACGATGTGTATACTTTACTGCTATTATTGATGGAATGTTTATTTAATGTTCTCTGGTTTTATTCCTACTTAATTGTGCTTTTTATAGTTTCGTCCTACATCATTTATCCATTCGGCTAATAACTCTTAATAAGTAGCTTATTATTAATGTGAAATAACTTTTTACGTTAGCATTACTTTCACCTGCTCTACGTATATGTATATATTAAAACATATGTCTATGATTAATATTCTTGTTAAATTATTTTACTGTAGTCAATTTTTTTTGGATTAATATAATACCTTTTTATTAAAATTTTAAAAAATATTTAAATTAAGAAAATAAAATCAGTCGTCACTTAGGCTATATGTTGGATAAAAGTATAATCAGTTACTTTGTATGCAATGTCATTACTTACAGGTTATAAGTGCTGAAACTTTAGTTAATTTAACAGTTATTCCTGCTTAATTTGTGGTAATTTCGTTTTAATAAAAACCATTTATCCTAAAGTTGTATTACACTTACTTTAATATTTAAAAGAGTAAATCTATGTATAGCAATACAAAACCTTTTAAAAGCTCAAGTTTAAAAACACAAGTGATATACTTCAAGCAATATGAGTAAATGTCAGTTGGTTAGTATCAATATATAGCACTCTATCAGTAGATCATAGTTTATTGTTTCTTGTTTTTTACGGCTTTTTATTGCTTATATGCCTTATTGCATTTACTCTTTATCTGAACAGAGCTTTACATACAAGTAATTTCTCCTATATTAATAATGAATATGGTCATCGTACTCGCAATATTATAAAATATCATCCTGTTTTATCTTTAACTTTAATCCTATTCATATGATTTGAATTATCACCCATGTTATAACAGAAAAATGATTTGAATAGTTTATATTTAACATTGCATGTATAAAGATTTGTTATATTTCAACTTATTATTATATTTTATCTTTCAATGGAATTATTATTTATATTATTTATTTATTAGAATATAATAGTTATTTTATTTACTGATTTATACTTACTATTATTATTATTATTATTATTATATATATTTATCACATCTTTACTCACCTCATATATAAACTTTATTTGTATTACTTTACATAGAAATCAGTACTGGTTCATTTATATTCCTCTAACTAAATATTATTAATATTATATATATATTAATTTATTAATTAATATTAATGTTGTCATATTATATATTTACTTAAATTATCATAAATCCGATTATAATGCGAATTAGCTCTATCAATTAGCTTATTATATATATTATGAATTATTTCCATTCCTATCATATAATTTTACAAGTAAAACAATTAAGGAAATTAGAATAATTATTATTGCAATAATGATTATTATTTATTACTATATAAATGATAAAAATATTCAATTTTTATACTATTTTATAGTAGATCTGGTTTTTGCTTTTGACTTCTAAAATATAAATTAATAAACTCTATATATTATTATTATACTATTATTAGTTATTTAGAATCTATTATTAATTTACACACCGATCGAATAGAACAGCACACCATACCGGTTATTGCTAACACTATACACCAAATCATCACGATACACTACAACTATACTCACTCCACGCGTTCCACAACAAAACATGGGATACAAGGTACACCAGTACAATCAACACACTATAGGATACATTTTAATAGAAATATATAGTGTTGAAAACAGATATCACAATAATATACTCAGGCTTATACGATTTTCCCCAACACACTAACAGCTACTAGGTTCATTAAAATAAAAGTTAGTTACTTGACCGCTGTAAGTACAAGGGAACATAAATACATTTAATCACGAAATTCATTCATTTAGACACAACACACAGGGTTATAAAAATATCGCGGTTTGTATGTCGTAGTAATTATATCAACTCTCCAACAAACACACACTACACCACTAACGCCACACCATCATTAATATACACTTTTAAACATAATTTAATTATTCTTAATACACACAGGCTGCCATTTTTTATGAATACAGACTGATCTGAAAAGTCATTGATATAGATAAATATTGAATATCAGAAAACATATGATACACATACAATCGACACAGGTCATATAAAATAGTATGTTTGCCAGTTTAATATCAAGGATCCACACACACACACAAACATTTTCGCACACACCCTACACAGACAACACCCTGACAGCCGCACACCGCAACTCTATACAAATATAACTGTTAAAACAATGCATTCATACGTCTACACACACCACACTCAAGCAAACACACCATACTCATAAACAATATACACAGCTACCGCAAACCGACATCACCAAAATCATGAGTTCTTTTTAACACTATCGCAGCCTCACCGACACCACATACGCCCACACCAGCGCACCTCCAATTGAGCACCAATAAGTACTTGTGCGCACTCAGAGACATATCAGCACACTGCAACAATAACAAAGCTATAGACCAGCACACGCATCACTTCGAACACGACACGCACCGCAACCTACATATATATAGTGTCTACTATTTTCTGACAAATCATACACAATGTAACAGTATATTTAATGTCTACCATTTGTCATACACAGTGAAACGGGGTTTATAATGCCTATAATTTTCTGACAAATCATACACAATGCACCGTGGTTAACTTAATATCTACCATTTTCTCCCATATAAAATACACCGGGGTTCATACACTCCCTTATAATTTTCTTTTATATCATACACACTGTATCGGTGTTTATAGCATGCCTACCATTTTTTTTTTTTTGCCATATACACATTCTATCGGGTGATCATACAATCCCTACGATTTCTTATCAAATAGTACGCAATTCAATACCCACTATTTTCTGTAATATCATAAACACTAAATGTAATATCATCATCATCAAGGAAACGTAAAAGATGGCAAAACCAATGAGTGATTACCATTAACAATAAATTGTATTTAAAGTAGTTTCGAAATTCATTACTCCATTGCATATGGTTGCGCAACGCGTTTATATATATATATATATATATATATATATATATATATATATATATATATAATATATATATATATATATATATATATA
Organism: Trachelipus rathkii; assembly: GCA_015478945.1. Classification (NCBI taxonomy): domain Eukaryota; kingdom Metazoa; phylum Arthropoda; class Malacostraca; order Isopoda; family Trachelipodidae; genus Trachelipus; species Trachelipus rathkii. The sequence continues at coordinate 38,275 of JABUQX010023071.1, read as the reverse complement.
TATATATATATATATATATATATATATATATATATATATATATATCTATATATATTATAGATACATATATGATATATATATATATATATATATATATATAGTTATATATATATATATATATATATATATATATACTACCCCGTAAAATTATCGAACCACGTCTGAAATCATTCGAGAAAGTTATAAATTTAGAAGCAGATGGTCTTGAGACTCTTTTACGTTGTGTATGTGCGGAGGTAAGACGTACATACGTTTTCGTCCTAAGTTGCTGCGATACGTAGTCGTATAATAACCTGCGAACTCGAATTGTGATTGGTTGTAGTAGTTTAGATAGTATACGGTAGTTGAGACATAATGGAAAATGCTACCCGTCATTTGTCATGTGATTAATGTGTGCATATAGTAGCAGATGACCACATCCATGGTGACCTCGGGTCTAGGATCAACGTTACACACACAAGCACCGAAAGTCATTCATCGGTACAAGGAGACCAAAAAATTCAATAAACGACCATCGCAGGCTGACGAAGCTCGACAGCCCATTGTGAAGACCGACTTATACGGCTCAACGCTGTGCGGGAGCATTTCACAACAGCAAGAAGCCTCCAGACAGTTGGCTTACAGTACTGATACGGTTCTGCAGACGGTTTCGCGAACACGGGTATCGACCACGAAGGCCCGCAAGCGGGCCACCTCACACGAGAGGTCATCGTACAGCGAGGGTCGCATATGCACATTTATATGTCCACTGCCCATTCCGGCAGTAGGGGCGTGTCCTATTTATGGATGAATTCAGATTTCAACCTCCATAGTTCCCGATCGACGTCCAAGAGTGTATCAACGCCCCAACGAGCGATATGCAGCGGATAACATCCAAGGGGAGGTGCCATACGGTGGCAGGTCAGTTAAGATCTGGAGAGGTATTTCGCTAACCGCCCGTACAGACTTCTACATCCTTCGTAAGTGTCCCTGACAGCCGCACGAAACAGTGTCATACTTTATGCGCCCTACATCGGTTCGGGGTTCATCCTTATGCATGATAATGCTCGACCTCCCGCAGCCAGGTGTTTACAGGTGTTTTCTCGGCACAAACAGCATGCCTCGACAATGTAAAAATAACCCAAACAAATTTTGCTTTGTCTGAGGGGTTTTCACAACAACACAACAACGAACAATTACAACAGAACTTAAGAAAATATACAATATGTATTTTGGTTGTTCTTTAGGTGACCAAGATAAAGCATAGGCGCCTCATCAGATTTGTTCATCTTGTTCAAACGGATTACGCGATTGGTTAAATAAAAAGAAAGCTTCAATGCCGTTTGCTATACCCATGATATGGAGGGAACCAAGAGATCATCATGAAGACTGTTATTTTTGTAGTGTGGAATTCATTGGGTACTTTCTGCAAAAACAGACACCATATTACATCCAAACCTTTGATTCGGCACGTAAGACCAGCGTCCAACATAATGAATCACCGCCCATTCCAATTCCCCCTGATGGCTAGTTTATTGGTAAGATGGTGATGGTGAAGAAGGAGCAGTTGGTGGCATTCCCGGACAGTCGGTAGATCCAGATTACATGATAGAAGAAAGCCATTTTGAGACAAATCTATTATCTCAAGAACAGTTGAATGATCTTGTTAGAGACTTATCTCTATCGAAAGAGAAAGCAGAACTTCTCACCTCAAGACTAAAGGATAAAAATTTACTTGAGGAAAATGTTCGCATCAGTTACTACTGAAAGAAGAATTTTAACTTAGCAGCATACTTTACAGTAGATGATCCTCTTCGTTATTGCCACGAAATAGCTGGATTATTCCTTGATTTGTCTCAGACGCATATAGTTCTTTTACCATGGACCTCACCCTATCCAAAGGGGGGATGGACCTAAAGCCCCTTTCTCTCCGAGCAACCATTTTGTAATATGAGTTTTCCAAGGCAATATTTTATTTGTTTATGTGACCAAGAACGTTTACAGGTGAGACTATAGAATGGTCGAAAGATATGGGAAAGTTGAGAGATGCTTTTGAGAGTGAAATTTATAAAAGAAGAATTTTCAGAGTTAAAACTGATACGATTCCAGCGAGAAAAACTATCCAAATCAGCAAAATAGGTTTAGGAAATAAATGTAGGAGAGTCTAGATGCAAAAAAAAAAATAAATAAAATAAAAAAAAAAAAATTTGAAAGTAGAAGAATGAAGTGCAGAGTTATCGGCATCGGAAATCGTACAATCGGAAGAGCATGAGAAAATCGTTAATGAAAATAGTGAAAAAGGTGGAAAGTAAGATAGAACCTCGGAAAGCAGAACCTTACAGCAGAGTGACGCTCAGCATGCTCTGTCAAAAGTAGCAATAGTGTCAAAAATATACAATTTAGTTGCGTTTGGACGTAATACCTAGATTTGGGAAGGGAATTCAACCCATCATTCATAACCGTTAACCCAAACATCCACCCATTTATTGATAGTGGTTAAAACAGATGATTTAATAATTGAATCTTATTAAATCTAAATCGTTTAAAAAATAAAACTTTCTTCGCATGCAAAAATGTATTGCATTTTAAGATTATCACCTTATATGATTATGCCACTAAATTAGAATATTTTTCTTCACTTACTTTCCGCCATTCGATGAATTAGCATCACTCTAAACATATCCGCCAACAACGTCAACAACATTCTTCTGAACACTCTGTTCCTTACAGATTACGAAGGTGGGGTGAAAGATCAGACGCCCAATTTTTGTGAACCACAGGAGGGATACCATCAAAAAGTGAGAACTTTTTAATATTAAGTTCAGACAGAACAGACATCACAACGTTAAAAGATATTACGATGCTAGGAATAAATGAATTGGAAAAGGGAAATGGTATTGAAATCTATAGACGAATTAGAGGAGGTGGTTTGGGTTATTTATAAGTTCAGCTTTAGAAGAAAGTAGAATAGATGGGGAGTCGGTGAAGAAACGATTGAAGAGAAAGAAGCAAAGTTGATATTTCCAATAAAGATAACAGAGAGAGCAAGAACCAGATATATTTTTCTATTGTCTATAGGAATAGGAGCTTTGGAAAAATAAGTTTTCAGAATAACGGAAAATAGATTTGGTCTGACTTCAGGATGTAATAAGTAATATGCAATTCCAGAGTTTGGAGACAAAGATCCCTTCGACAAACAACACAAGAATAAAAAGATAAACCAAGGTTTGTACGTTTCAGCTGAAGGTAAAGAAATGTGAATATATGTCTACAAGCAAACACGATCACCTTAGCAATGCATTCAGTATGCTCCAAAGGACCTCTCCCATCGAGGTAGTTCCCATTTCATGAATTGTTTACTTGAGGCAACAAATGGCAAAAATGCCTCCTCTGAAAAAGCTTTTCCTGCTGAGAAAGCAGTGAGAGGAACCCAAAAGTAGGAAGAATTTAATAAATATAAGGTATAGTATTGAAAATTAAGAATATTTTTAGTAGCCTATATTAGATTCATCTCCGAGACAGTCAGAGATGGACTGCACTAACTTCTTGAGGTTGTTATAATTTGAGAAATAATAGGCATATTCACCAGCTATATCTAAAGAACGAGAAGAAAGCAACTGATTGTATGACCATTAAAATTACCAAGAAGGATGATTTCTGTTACAGACAACTTGTGTGTTTGCGTACTATTTTGGAGAATATGTGATTAAACGAGTTTAGCTTAGTAAGTTGAGTTAGGAAATAAACTAACCTGACAGATGAGCTCAGTATCTTAGCAAGAGGGAGAGATAAATCATAAGGCAGAAAAGTTGGAGAATTCAAATAAGTAACAGCAGAATAAATAAAGCCATAGCAAACATACGCACAACCACCACTTTTGGATGAAATTGAAAATAGAAACTGTAAAAAAGAACAGGGTAATGGAGGCTGCTAGTGCTAGAGTTATAAAATTCTCCATTAACATGATAAAATATGAGTTCTTGAGTAAATGGGATGGTTTAACAATTTCTAAAGATCGTGAACAATGCATAAATTACCTAATTAACCGAGAAGACTGTGCATCAGAGCAAGTGGTACCATATACTCGTGTGTATATAATATATATATATATATATATATATATTATATATATAATGAAATATAGATATATATATATATATATATATATAAATATAAATATATATATACAAAAATAAAAAAATATTGTATATATATATATATATATATATATATATATATATATATATATATATATATATATATATATATATATATATATATATATATATATATATATATATATATATATATATATATATATATATATATATATATATCATCAACAATGAAGGAAGAAGCAGATGCTATCATTAAGATGAGAACGCCCAGAAGCAATAGCTGAAGATGGAAATGCAATAGAAAATGTTGAAAGCCCAGAAAGAATTTGCCATTGAGAAGATAAAAGCTCGAACAAACAAAATCTATAATCTTGAGGAAGTAACAAAGAAAATGTGAAGGTCAGTATTCATTGTTATAAATAAAATACCAGTTGGGAGTAAGTATTAGACAGACATATATTCTAGTTTAATATAATTAGCCAAGTTATGAAAATTCTTCTGAGGGAAGTGTTGGCAAAAATAATAAAATCAGAGAGGCAAATACTGTAAAAGTGTGGATTTGTTTGGAAAAAATCAAAAGGAACATCATATCTGTCCTGAGAATATTGGATGACTGAACTGTTATGGAAGCCTCTACTAGAAACAGAGCACCTCTTAAAATATAGAAAGATGAATAAAATTTTCCATATATTATGAGAGGCGTATGTTGTGGATGATCAGATATGTTTAATCTCAATTGGGAGATTAATAAGAGAGAACAGACACTTGAAAGGGGGGGGGAAGAAATAGTGGGAGAGATATTTAAAACATTAGCCAATAATACTGTACTCATGGCCGATTCTGACAAGAAACTACTGTTTGCAATATGTGCTAATTGAAGTAAGAGAATTTAAGACTTTAAAATATACACTACAATAATGAAATTATGGTTATGTAAAATAGAAATGAAAGCCCTAAGACAGTGGTTCCCAAAGTGTGTGCTGCAGCATCCTTAAATTAAGCAATCTTGCCGCGAATAGGAAAAGTTTGGGAACCACCGCCCTAGGATTAACAAGGAACGGAGGAAACTTAGCGTTACAGGCAAATAGATTTAATAAATATTGAAAATGTTTAAATAGAATGGAAGATGTTAGATTGAAATTAAAAGAACGATGGAATAGTAAAAAATATTTTCAATAAGTTAAGGTATTTGTTGACAAACCGCAAGATCGCAGTAAATAGACCTACAAGGAAAAAATTTATTAAATGCTAAATGTGATCGACATTGTTGCTTGGATGCAACTCACGCAGGAAAAACAAAGATGATGAAAAGATATTCTATATAAAGTTGAAATATAGTACTGGAAAAGATTCCTGAAGGTTTCATGGACTCCAGTGTTATTAATTAATACTCAAAAGAATGGATTTCACAGGAAATAATTAAACAAGACTAAAACAGATTTAGTTTGATACATGAAAGGGCAACAACTACAAAGTGTAACTTTATTGTAATTTTAGAAGAAGAGTGTTAAGGCCTAGGACGATACAAACTGATAGGTACAGTTAAAAGTTGTCCATAGACAAAATATGAACTTTTGCAGCTTAACTTTTTTTAATTGTTATTTTTCGGAATTTCTATAATGTTATTTCTTCCTTATAGTTCATTTCGTACAAGTTTCATGAAAATCTGAGCCAGGGCTCCATTTTAATAAGGATCAAATGTTTGAAATGCGCTGTAAATAAAAAAAAAACAATGTAGAAAATAAATCTTACTGGCAGATGCTGCTTTTACAGTATTTTTTATAGGATTATAATGTCGAAGAAATATTTTAACATTTTCGCATCACAAACGCGTCTGTAGACAAATGTTCATATGCCATGCATTTTTATCTTCAAATTCGTTTTTTCCAATTTTATATGCTATAAATATGAAATTTTTACATTTTTCCTCCTTCTTAGCAGACCATTCAAACATTTCATGAAAGTTTCATGAAAATCGGCATTGATCAGTAAAATTAAAAACAATAATGTTATATATATATATATATATATATATATATATATATATATATATATATATATATATATAGATTATTATTATTATTATTATTATGTTATTACATATAATTATAATTGTTATATATGAATGAAATAATGTTAGTATTATAATTTTGATTATATTTTAGGAAATACATAATAATGGTTGTTGTTATATATATATACATATTTAAGAAGAAAAAAAATAATATTAACCATATATATATCAGATATATATTATTATTACAATAATTTATAAATTTTTATAGCATATATTTTCTATAGATTATTATTATTATTATTATATTATATTATTATTACTATTATTTTATATATATTATTATATTACATATATATTATTTTTTTTATTATATATAGTATATATATATATTATTATTATTATATATAAATATATTGTTATATTATTATAATATATATATATATATATTTACATGATATATTATTATTATTAGAGACATATATATTTTATTTTTGTATATTACAAATATTGCATAAATATATACGGCCCGGGTTTGATCTCGCGTTCGGATCACATGTTGAAATTACAGTAGGAAGCTTATATGAAATGTTTGAAATGAATCGTAATGAAAAAGTTGAATAATAATAATAATAATAATAATAATAATAATAATAATAATAATAATAAGTCTTACATGAGGGTATGTTGTTACCTGTGTTATTGTATGGTAGTGAGACTATGGTCTGGAATAAGAAGTATAGATCTAAAGTTCAATGTGTTCAGATGGACAATCTTAGGTAAAGTAGGTGTGAGAAGAATTGATAAAGAGAGGAATGAACGTATTAGAGAGTGGTGGTGTGAAGAAAGGGGTAAATGAGAGAATAAATGAAAGTATGTTGAGATGGTTTGGTCATGTGGAAAGGATGAATGATAGTAGGTTGGTTAAGCGGATGTATAGTGGTGAGTGTGTTGGGAACCGACCGGCTGGGAGACCGAAGAGAAAGTGGATTGAGTCGGTGAACGAATGTCTGAAGGAGAGAAATGTGAGTTTGGCAGAGGCGAGAATAAAGGTGCATGATAGGAGAGAATGGCGGGGTTTTGTATGGGGGCATGGTTGTGGCCCACCTGGGCCAGGGGATGAACCCTTACATTGACGATTTACCATAGTGAGGGTCCGTCGCGGTCCCATGATGCTCTAGGGTGGATTTTCTGTCTGTGACGAGCTCTCACTAATTAATGGTACAGAGGGGGCGGTAAGGCTGGGCTTTCTTTTCGACGTTTGTCATGTTCTCCTACTGCTTTTCTTTTCCGATGCTTGTACAGCACCTTACCCCCAATCTTGGGGCAAAGAGGAAGGTGAAGAAAGAAAGAAAGAAATAATAATAATAATAATAAATGAAATAAAAAAAAAATCGGAAACAATTATGGAGCCGTAGAAGTTCATATATAACATTTGTCTATGGAGAAAATAAATTTAGCAAAAAACAAAAAAAACAACAAAAAAAACGACATTTCAGATTTTCATGAAACTTAACATGAAATGTTTGAATTGAACTACAATATAGAGTAATAAAAAAATGGGGGAAAAAAATTAACAAAAGTTATGAAGTCGCACAATATTATATTTTTAACGTCGAATCAGTTTTAAAGTTGTCCAATTATTTTTATATAAACTTATGATGAATATTTCCTATTTTATCACCATTCGGTCGGGGAATGCTGAAAATAAGGATAACTTTTTATCCGAGCACATTTTAAATTTTATTGGAGATGTGGAAATGATGGGGCGAGCTCTTCCTTGTTTGAGGGGCTTTGTTTCATTAAATTCCGACCAGCAAGTGTTTTTTTTTTTTTTTTGGTTAACAAAATTTGTGAAACCCTAATCAACTTTATCAGGAAAACATAACTCAATTTTAAATGAGCAAAGAACACACTGCTGTACATAGTAACACTCCCCTCCCCCAATTAAGGAATAAAAGATTCGGTGGTAAATGGCAATATATAGTATATATATAGTTAGCATAGTAGTATATATAAATATATATATATATATATATATATATATATATATATATATATATATATATATATATATATATATATATATATATATATATATATATATATATATATATATAATTATTAATAGATTGTAAAGTTTGAGTTACCCCTTTAAATTCATTTTCTTTCGGTTCCTATGATCCTGCCAATTTCCAATAACTACGAATCCGTTTTCTTTAACGAATAAAGTTTTTTTTTCTGCATATACTCAATTATAAAAAATTGTGTTCATTGCAGACTAAGTAGTAAACACATTGAATAGATATGGCAGCATCAAATGAAAAATTGAAGGGAGTAAAGTTAGATTATTTGGGTCCGTAATAAAATACAGGTAGCGTGTTTTAACAGAGTTAGAGTTGAAACACAATTATTAAAAATTATGTTAGAAGTAAGATAATGAATTACGATAGGTGAGGGGAAGGAGAGGGAATAGAGAAGGTATTAAGATTGAAAGATTTAATTGACCAATGAGGGTGGAATAAATTTCTTAAAAATATTTCAAAAAACAGACAGTAAGAAACCACATCAGTTTGTCAAAGAATCTCTTTTACTAGCCCTCAGTACATACAATTTAAATTTTAAAAAAGAAGCACCATACAAATAATGTCTATAGTACCCAACCACAGCCACCAACTTCCAACACAAACAACTTGGCAACTTTTATTTCTACAACCATTGTTCCAGTCCTAAATAGATCCAGGCTAGTGAAACCAGTTTTTTTTTTTTTTTTTTTTTGCCAACTCCATCATTTTAAAATTAATTAATTCTAGCCCCTGTTCTCTCTAATAATAACTTCTGCTTCATTAGGGCAGAGTGAATCTAATCTAAAATTAATTTAGATTTAGATTTTTAATCTAAAAAAGTATAGTATTGAATATCTGACAAATGTTAAAAAAAGTTTTTAAAAAAATGGGATTAGGTATGATTGTCTCACCAGTTTTGGGGTGACAATCCCCCTTCGAACATGCCATTAGAGGGGCAGAGGTGGTCAGGAGAGCTACAATTCAGAAAACATCTGTGCAAGAGACATGATTCATGGCTCTAAATTTACAGAATCTCCGTTTCTATATTTGTTAAGAACTCTTGTCTATTGAGCAAGAGAAAAAAAATTAATATGGACAGTGTTTAAAGTTAAAAAAATCACTTTCTATCAGTTGTTAATGTATTATTGATAAATGATTACACATCATAACTATATCACTTTTCATGACATTATCTCTCGTTCTGTCTAGGTGGTCCCTAGTGTAGATTACCCTCATTAATATCGCCGTTTTTAGTGAATAGTGTATCTACCTGTACTGAAACTAAGAAAAAAAATTTTTTAGTAACCTAATATTTTTTTAGTAGTCTAATATTACTTCACCACCTTATTTATGAACTCATTTTAAATGGAAATAACGAGTTTACTTATGGCGCCGTAGTTCTTATTTTAACGAGAACAATTCCCGATAGGCTTAAAAACTGGCTTTGCTATAGATATACATTCACTTGCAAGATGTTCATCCAATCTTTAAAATCTGTATGGGACTCAATTAACCCTTATATTAACTATTGATTTAGGAAAATTGCACTTTGGTATCAAATCTTTTCATAAATTTGAAGAATTTAACCTTCAGATGAATCAGACGTTATTTTCTTTTCTTAAATTCTATCAAAAGGTGAGCCTCTGTCCCTAGGTTAACATGTCACTCAACAGACTGGTTCTGACATGGATAGTTGAGCTGTAAAGGTTTTATTTGACATAGTTTTCGGTCTATATTAAAATCTGTTAAGGACTAAATGGCTAGGGGCTGTTGATAAGAATTTAAATCAACTGGCTTATGGTATGACTTTGCTTTCTGGTTAATGGCGGTAGAAGAAATCGCCTTACCTGAATATTCTCTTGCAATCCAGAAGAATATTCTGGTCATCACTGTCCTGGGTGTCAGAAAAAGGGCATTTCTTCGGACTACTTTTTAAGTTGTTTCCTGCACAACTTCTAACTGGAAACTAAGTAATTCTCTGGACCAAGTTGAAAAAGTTTCTGGATCCACAAGTTAATTTTCTATTTGACTATATATTTCAAACCAATGAGAAAATACACATGAAGGCAGAACTGTACCAAACAACAAAGATACAAAGTACCAAAAGATTCCCAACCCAATAATGAACCACCCTGAATGCAAAATAAGGATAACCTCAATATATTGCAGATCATTGTCAACCATTCCAAAAATTAGGATAAAAAAAATGACATAACTTATCTTGTCACTATCAATCTACTGTAGGAACAAGAAAGCCCTAACCTTAATCAAGAGGAGTTGAACGATTTAATAAGATTTCCGAATTTTACCAAAAAAGTTTTGGATCCAGAGACAACATACTACTGATATCATTTCAAATTTGAAGTTTTGTAAATATATCACATTTGACAGAAAATTCCATGGGTTACTGTAACCTCAAAACCCATGTTGCAGCTCTGGTCATCTTACAGTATGACGACTTTTCATCGATTTCAAGAATAAGTTTGTATTACTTAATGATGGTAGCATGATCTCGTCTGACAATATAGGTCAATCAGTGCAACTTAAAGAAAATTATATCAATAGGAAGCATTTACTTATTTCACAGAAGTACCAGCATCACAACTGGATGATATATGAAGACTTTAAAGAATGATGGTGTGATAAAAATACGAATGTTAAATTTGTTACATTTTGATAATATATAAAAATACTATATAACCTTATATATCACATTAAGAGTATTTGCTCTAGATTAACTATTTTATGCAAACAGTATCCTTACTGATGGGTTTACGTACCAAGTACCTGGAACCAGGTTCTCAAACATGTAGTGAAGGACTGCAGCGTTGGGTCAACAAGAAGCAAAGGTGTAACTTTTGATGTACCAATGTTGTAAAGGGAAAGAAAAATCCTTTAACTGATTTTGATACTCCTGCAAGACGAATCTACATGGAAAGTTAGTTTATAATTAGTATGAAATTTAATTACATTTTATTTGTTAAATCATTGATTAAAATCTGTAAATTATGAGCACAGAACTTCAATTTCTTTTCATTTCCTCCCTCTAGGGCACAAATTAAAACAAACATGTGAAGTATTCTGACATGTCATATGCCATAAAACCTGTAGACCACAGATCTGGAATTATAATTCCTAAACCTCCATGCAACATTTACTTGTTGTCAAACTGAGAAAAAAGAAATGGAAAATAAGAACTTATTTCCTAGAACTCACTGAATGTCCAACTTGGGTAGAGAAATGGCAGACGATGGCTTACCTCCCATTGAACATCCACTGTAGGAAAATAACAGCCCAAACTTTTAACCAAATAGTATTATGTTTTTCCACCTACAACTGTTGTCAATCCACACAAGATTCCCCTTCTATCTCCCCAACACATAATGTTTATTTTCTGAAGAATTTTTTCACTTTTCTGAAGAACAAATTCCCTCATGTCAGATAGACCTGCAGAGTCGGAGTCGGAGCTGTAACCACAAGAATTTTGGTGTAGCTGGAGCCCCCCAAAAAATATTTTTCCGACTGGAGCCTTAGTCAGAACAAAAAATAATTTTGATATAAAATATTTTTCATATTTGAAAATGAACAAGGAGTTAGTAACAAGCATCGTTTTTCCATTATACTAATAAGCAATTAATTATTTTATAAGTGCAAATGGAGTAGAGGCTATAGCTGGAATGAGTTGGAAACTTGGAGCATAAGTAGGGAAATTTCAAAATTATGGAACCAAAGCCTTCACATTTAAAATGTTGAAATCAGAGTTGGAGCTGGCAATAATAATTTACCGGTTCCTCAGCCCTTATGACTAATACTAAATTGGAAGAGAAGATATCTGATGGTCCTAAAATCAAATAGTTTTCAAAAAATGCGCCCTTCAACAAATGTATGGAGGGTAATTAGAGAAATACATGGCTTTTATTTAAGTCTTTTGTTTCAAACTTTCTGGTCAACCACTTAAGATTAAACTATAAATATGCAAAACTTTCAAATTCATAGAGCAAGTGTGTTTGAAAGAGAAAAAAACATTTTCTCTGAAATATGGCGATAACGGTGGTGAAGGGCAAGGAGAGATTATAACAAGATTTTCAAATAAAAGAAAAGGGGTACCAGGGACTAGGTGATATTAACATGCTAACAAACTACTACTGTTAACCGAGGGATTCATGACTAAAACACAAATGGAAGTCTTTGAGAATGTTTATACAAGGCTGGTCTAAAAATAATATATATCCTGATGTCATGACACTTTCCAAATTACCTCTAATTTTTGAAACTGAGATAAAATAAAAATGTAACCTAATTGAACAAAATAAATCAGACTATTTTAATTCAGTAAGCAAAAATAATTTTAAAATCCGAAACCTTCGACCCTAGGAAAAAATATCAAAATTCAGCCTAGTGTAATAATATTACAATTAAAAATGAAGTTTGATACATACGAGAAATTTAATTTATTAGGGTAGTAGGGGCTACATATAAGATGGGGGCTAGCATAATGGCAATTTTAATATTCAACTAATGACTATTACTTTAAAATATTTATATTAAGATGACGTATACGATATAGTAACCTAATTTAGTTCTTGCATTACAATGTACATTGAATTCAAAAATATATTAAAGGTTATTAATAGAATCATAGTTTAACGAGACCACCCTTACTGAAGTGCTATTATAGAAATAGGTGTATTTTATTTTCTGTTTTTTTTGAAATTCATCGTCATATATGTAAAAATTAATTGTTACAGTTGTAATCATCCGTAAGTTATTTTATCTTATGTAGGTCAGAAAGAGAATATATAAAGTTGAATATCTTGTAAGAGATTTTTGAAATTTCCGGGAAACTGCTAAACCATTTCTTTAAAGAGTTGAGAAAGATGTTTGTAGCTCTAAGGATCTGAAAATTGATGGTGTTAAAGGAAATTTACTATTTCCGGAAATACTTCGTACTTGCAATAGACGAGATTCCCCATAAGATTTGGTTGGCCGATATGACCCCTCTTCTTTCACCTTAATAGATGCAGTGCAGTTAATGGAATGTAGGGATTATTGCAGATTGAAAATTTGAAGCCAATATATCCCTATAATTGGGTTGAGATAATATTCAGAAGTTTACCAAGATTTGTAATGACATTATACTGACATATCTTCTTTTTGCAGTACAGGAACTATAATGATAACACTCAGGAATAATTTGCTTACTGGCAGATGAATTCTAAACAATTTTTTTCTAGGATTTGTAGAATAAAATTTAAAATCCTCTAACATTTGCAGTATCAATTCCTTCTTTTAACTCCAAAATTGCCATTGTAATGATTCGGGGGTAGGCCGGGGAGAGCACTTGTATGATTCTATCATAAATATGGAATTCAGTACGTGCATAAATCCCTTGTGATGTATTAATAGGGGCGATGGAATTTTTGGCCAATAATACTTCCTTCCACTGCCGTACGGATTATGCACAGACGATCAAATACAGAATCAAGTTTTGAAATGTCAAAGAAATGTTTAGTAAGGCAAGTTTTCCTTTCGAAATAGAAATTCTGTGGAGAACGTTTTCAGAAGTTCACCAAGTTTTGTAGAGTCAATTCTTAATTCATGACTGTAACCTGACAAGACTTTTTGTATTTAAAGTTTCTAGGATACTCTAGTTAATAAATAAATCCTTATTATTACAAAATTAAATTTAATAGTGTAGAGTTTGCATTGAACATTTCTGAAATGCGGGGAGGTTAACCGCTTCAAGTACTATGTCTTATCCTGTATTTTAATTGTAATGAACAATATCTATTACATGTAATACACAACCGGTATCCTTATTTTCTATACTGGCCGGATTAAAATTTATATAGTTTTGTTTTACTTAAGAGTTTATTTAACTTGTAAAATTGAATTGCGGAGGCCTGGTATTGCTACTATATAGTATATATATACTTCGTTATATATATATATTTATATAGTATTATATATAATATATATATATATAGTAGTATATTATATAACTATAATATAGTTAAATACAATATATACTATAAGTATCTTCATAATTATAGGAATCGTGTATCACAGTGAGAACTGAAATAATTATGCGGTGGATCGACTAGCAAGCTTTTTCGCTACCAACGTTTATGTTTTGGGAATATAGTTATATATATTATAGTATATAATAAATATTATTATATAGTGATATACTATATATATTATCTATATAAGTAGTAAAGACTACTGAGTAGTATATATTATAATATAATAGTTCATATATTAGTAGTATATTATTATGATCATAGGTAGTAAGTCATTAGTTATATAATAATGATACTGTAAAGTCGTTTATGATTTTAACTAACCGAAGCACGCCTAAGAGTAGACCCGCATCGGATATACAAGTTAAATCGGGGTATCTTGGCCTCTTAGGTGGACCGACGGGGGGAGGGACTATCCTCCCGCCTCGCTGTCCTCCATCGACTCCTAGCCCCCTATTTGGAACTATAAATGTTTTTAGGGGAATTGCCGAGGCCGATGGGGGAACCCGTCGTTCGAACCGATAGAGGCCGAGAGACCCGACAACTGAATATCGTATGCGGTCTAGCTCAGGGTGTTTTGTTAGTGTTTTAAAATCAATAAAACGACTTTTACATATATATACGCTATATAACGCATATAGTATATGTATATACTATATATGTATATATATGATATTATTCATATATATATATAGTTAGTATATATATTAGTAGTAATATAATAGTAAATATAGTATATATATATATATATATATATATATAAGTATATATATATAATATATTGATTAGCTATTATATATATATAATATATATATAATAGTATATATAGAATATAATATATATATATATAGTGAAATATACTATATATATATATATATATATATTATATATATATATAGTATAAATTCAAGTAGGGGGTTGGCTGAATGCAACCGGATTGGCGTGCGGAGTGTGCTGTGCCGGTGCGTGGTGCGCTCAAATTTTGGTGAGCGGTGTGGTGCGGGTGCCGCATTGCAAAATTGTCAGGTCTAATGTTAAAGCAAGATTAAACGCTTTAATGCGTTAATGCCCACCTTTGTGTATATATATATTATATATAATATAACTATATTAGTATATTTTACTATATATATATATTTATATCGTATATAGTAATATATATACTATATATTATAACTAAAAATTATTCCTAGTAATAGATTAAATATATACTATATTAATATAGGTTATGTATAATATATAGTATGATAGTATTAGGTAGTAGTATATTAGTATAACTATTATATATATATATATTATATATAGTATATAGAATATATATATAGTAGTATAATATATAATATATACTATATTATATATATATAACTATTCATATATATATATATTTATATATATACTAGTATATATATTTTTAGTACTTATTACGTATATAGTATAATGATATATATCATAACATAGGAGTGATAGTAATATTCAACTATATTAAACTACAATAGTATAGATATAGTATCAGTATTAACTACGTTATGATATATAATATATATATATCCTATAGTATATAGTATATATGATATATAATACTAGTAAATGATATATTATGTATAGTATATAGTGTAGTAGGAACTACTATAAGTATAGTATATACGTATATATATAATATTATGATATAGTATAAGTAAGGTCGTATAGACGGATGAAATCCTACTATTAACAGATAAATCTTATTGTCAGAACGAGAAAACGATAGGTAATTAAGGTTGAAACGGTTCTTGCGTAAGATTTGAAATTTGGGAAACTGCAACAGCACGGGTTACTTGTCCAAAAGTTTAGAAGTGTTTTAGCTCCAAATCTAAAAATAGGTGTTAAGAAATTTACTTCATTTTGAATACTGCAAAGTAGAACGCTAGTTGCCCGGCCACGGCTGAAGAGACTGGAACGACCGCGGGCCAAGAAGCGGCGAGATTCTGTGTTGGTTTACTGGGCGCGCCCATACGGGTACGACTAACGACCCCCTTCTTCCCTTAAAGATGCTGCAGTTATGGAATTAGGATTTGCAGAATTGAAATTTGAGCAATAATCCCCTAGTAATTATTGAGATATATTCAGAAGTTTACCAAGACTGCCTACAAATTTAGTCTACTTGCTTGAAGCTTAATTACCACCCTGTAGTCTTCTAGACCTTACTCTTCATGGAAAGAGTCAAGAAGGCAAGGAAATATTGTAGAATAAAATTCAATCCTCTAATAATTGTTTATCAGTTTCCATTACCTTCTTTTAACTCCAAAATTGCCATTGTAATGGTACCAGGATTTATATAAATGAATTCAGACCATAAATCCCTTGTGATTATTAATAGGGATGAATTTTGTCCAATAATCCCCTAGGATTTGCAGAGACAAATCCAGATCAGAAATCTCAAAAAGAATTTTTAGTTACAAGTTTTCCTTTTCGAATAGAATTCTTGGAGACGTTTTCAAAGAAGTCCACCGACAAGTTTTGTGAGTCAATTCATTAGATTCATCGAGCTGTAACGCATGACAAGACTTATTTGTATTTAAAGTGATTCTAGGATACTCTAGTTAATAATAAATCCTTATTATTACAAAATTAAATTAATAATTCATTGAAATTCTGAATGCAGGTTAACCTCAAATACTATGTCCCGTATTTATTGTAATGAACAAATCATTACTTAAAACAAGCGGTATCTATTTTTCTCTAGATAAATTTTATGGTTTTGTTTTACTTAAGAAGTTTACTTTACTTAAAGACTTGAACAGGCCTGGTAAAGTTATTCCATCAATATATATATTATATATAATCTATAGTAATTAATATTATAATTATATAATATATGTATATATATATATATAGTCTTAGAGTATTAGTAATATATATTTATATGATATAGTATATATAAAGTGAAAATAAACTATTATTGATAAGTATTTAATTTGATATATGGCATAATAATTAGAATGTGATTGCAGTAGAAACTGAAAACTTATGCGGAATCGACTAACGCTAGGCCGGCTTTCTTTCTGCTTGACCTGGAGTTCAAGAGTGTTTGGAATATCATATAAATATAAGTATATATATATATAATACTTATATATATCACTAGATATCATATATATGATATACTTATATATAATATTATCATATATTATATGATCCTACATATATATTAGTATATAGTATATATAATAGTATATATTATGACAGTAGTATATACTCTGAGTAGTCTTATAATCGTTTTAGATGATTTTAAATTAAACGATGCACTCATCTTACCGAGGTGTAGACCGGCATGGATAGATCGTTGTCGGGGTCATCGTTTGGGCCTTCGTAGGTGGACGACGGGGAGGGACTTCCCTCCCCTCTGTCCTCCGATGCGACGTTCTGACGCCTGCTAGTCTGGCAAATATATGTTCTGTTAGGGAATTCCGCGAGGAAATGCCTCGAGCCGCATGGGAACCCCGCTCGTTCCCGCTTGTCGCGAACTGCTGAGAGGCCATGGAAGCGCCGGGAGACAACTGAGGTATTGGCTCACTGCCGGCGTCTCTCTAGGTGTGTTTGGTTAGTTTTTAAACATTAGGAAACGAGACCCGCTCTTACAGTTATATGAGCTATGATATTAGATATGCATATATTGAGTATAGTATATAAGCTAATATATATACTCGATGATTATGTAAATAGTTTTTTATTAGTTATGCATATATATATATATCGTATATAAGTCGAGTTGGATTTGCCGTGGAGGGCGAATGGGGGGGCAAGCGTCACTGTGCTGTCGTCGTGTGTATGGATAGCGGCGTGATTTGGCGCGCGCGATGGGGCTCGACCACGAAGATCATAAAAAAGTTCTGCGCGCGGAAGCAATCGAGTGTGAAAAACACGATTTTGTTTGGGCTAGAAAAGAAATAAAATAAAAAGGTAATGTGGTGGGCAGTATGTTCTTTTTGTGTTGTGTTGGTGTCAGTGCAGTTTAGGAGGCTTTCGTCGAAAGTTCTATTGTGCTTTGTCTTATTTGGGTTAGAGCTTTGTCATGAGTTTCTGCAGGACGGGCGGTCTTGTGGGTCGGCTTTGAGCTTTCATTAGTTGTCGGCAGTGTTTATTTATTTATATTTTGAGGAGGTCGTTGCCGATTGTCGCCCAGGTGCTGTTGGGGCGAGGACGTCGGCGCGCCGCCTCCCGAAAAAAGATAAAAAAAGAAAGTAGGGGTACTCTGTGTCCTTGATGCACCGGATGCGGTTGGGTGCTGCTGCGGTGCGTGGGTGGCGGGCGTCAATTTTGGTGCCGGTGCTGTGCGGGTGCGCCTCACAAATTTACAGCGACCTGTGGCTGTGGCGGTGCTGTGTGGTGGGCGGGGTGCGCATCAAATTCAGCGACCCTGGTGGGCTTGTGCGGTGTCGGTGTGGGTGCGGTGCAGAATTAACGCATCAAAATTTCAGCGACCTGGTACGGTGCGCGGGTGCGGTGCCAGGTGGCTGTGTTTCGGAGCAACAGACATAAATGTGACGGTACGACGTGCCCGTTGCGGTGCCTGGTGCGAGGACTATTGAGTGCGCACGCAGACTAGCTTCGCCGGCACTAAAGTTTCTAAAAAGGAAGAAAAAAATTAAAAAAGCCAAAAAAAAAGTGAGATATAATCTATATATTATATATAATATATAGTGATATATTATATAGTATATATAGTATATATATATATCGATATATATACTATAATATCATTATATATAATATCATATATACTATATATTTTATCTATATATAGGTATATATATTGCGAAGTATATACTATATATATATATATTATATATATATATATATATATTATATATATATATATGATATATTATGATATATATTATCTATTATGTATTATCTATTAGATAGCTGATAGTTAGTATATATATATTACTAATGAGAAGTACGATATGATTACTATCAAGTATATGATATGAGTATATATAATATATATACTAGAATTATATATATATAATGCGCGCACATCGAGTCAGTAGGTTATTAGCTACAGATTCATCAGAAGCGAGTTAAGCAGTAAGGACCGAAGGGTTCGGAAGGATCGGTGTCATTCCGAGCCAAGACAGCAGTTCATTTTTTATAAGACCAGGAGATTAACGATTGTTGGATCACCTACGTTTGTACAAAGCACGCTTAGCCACCGGGTAGCTCACGAGCATGATCTCCTCATTCCGGAGGTTTATCTAGAATTAACGTGATGGATAGGTTAAACGTCAAACTAGTTGTTCCATTGACGATGCTTTCATTGTCCAATCATATAATGGGTACACGATAACAAAGGTGTAAGCCTGAACGCATAATGTTAGGGATGAGAAAGTGCTCAAGGTTCGTCGGGTGCGTCTGGAGCTCAGTCGACTCAGGGTCATTATTTATTGCCCTTGAGTGTCCACTTCGGGTCTGAGGAGATATTTTAACTGACTCTCTTCACGAGTATTACGAGAGAATCGACAGATACACATGCGCTGTTGCTTGGATTATTCATAGAGTAAATAAATCATTAATCAATTGATGAATTGAATGAGAGCATGTGGCAAAGTTAAAGGTTCAATAGAAATAGAATGTAAAGATAGGGGATTGAGGAAGACATTTTTATTTTAATCATCCAGAAGCAGATTCCGTTCATGAGCGGTCGCGTCGGCCTCTCCCGTTGATAGTGAGAGATGCTGTGGACCGCGGGGATCGCGCGCGTTGGACCCTCATCGTCCGCTGCGAGGCACCTGCGCGCACGCGGGAACCTCTATAGGCTGTGAGTAGAGAGCCATAGGGGCTTGGGTCATCGACCTGATGCTATCGTTGTGTATTCGATATGATGTTCGGCAAAGATTTTGTCAGGGAAGGCCCGAGGCGCGCTAAATGTATCACTCGGCCAGTCTACGCACGGGTGTCGGGCTCAGACTCGATATTGGTCACCTGGATAGCTCGCGTGAGTGCGATGGCTAGGTTACGCTGGCATGAGAAGCCGCGCTCGGGCGGACGTCGCCGTAACTGCACATAGCGAGAATTCATTTGAGTTCTCTTTGCACCGTTTAACAATAATTTCACAGACTAACGAGTCATGTATTGCTGAAAGATGTGGAACATTAATTCTGGTCCTTATTTTTGATTTTAGTTCTTACTTACTTCTTACTGAGCCATGGTCGAATCTGATTAAAGGAAACGCCGTCAATTGACCTATTTTGAGGGAAATTCCTTTGACTTCTGTTGACTTCTTTGAATTTTCTTTATACTGGCACCTGAGCATTCATCTCTCCATGACAAATGTGAACATCAATCGCTGGGATAGGTTTCCATTACGTGATGGCCAATCGACATTCCAATTAAACAATGTCGGACTCGCCTCGGGGCAAGGATATTCCACCTGATACGACATTCCAAGTGGGACAGGGTATTGCAGCAGCGAGCGACCACAGAATTTTGGCTTCGAAATAATGTGTCAACAGGGCATGCAACTACTCAGAGAGTGGCCCTAAGAACAACAGCAAACTGCTGAATGAGTTAATCTGAGCCATATCTTCGTCGGTCATGGACGAAAGCTGATACATATGCCCGCATCGATAATTTGATATAGGTTAACTCTAAATTCTGCAAAACTCTTATTGTTTCAATCTATTATACATTTCTTTCATAAAATAAAATCTTCTGTAGTCATTTCCTTTGACGGAGTGTTTTGAAACGAGAGCGATAAACACTTTCGCTTGTGCGTACAAAAACGCATAGCAGAATTTTCCAAACGTGACGAGGAGGCTCAGATGATGTATAGGCGATACTATAATTTGTTCTGTAAATTTACCTCATATGCCCACTTGGGACCTTGTGAGAATTTCCGTTTGATTGTGCCCTGAATAATATTCTCTTGTAATTGTATATTAGTTGTCAGGTGAGTTACGTTGATCTGTGCTGGTGAATGACACAGAGCAGAGTTGTTAGCATACATAGAAGCGTCTTCAGACGCGTTTCCAAATTAGTCTCTAATATGCGTTGTATGTTGCTGCTTAGATAGTTCGTATACTATCGATATGGGCTGTTCACTATGTAGCAGCACATAGGAGCACTATGTCTATGGCAGTTGCGGGGTTAAAAGTGTAAGCTGTATCGTGCAGAGTTGTCCATGGGAACATATCGAAGTAATCTCAAACAGAGGATTGGAGACTATAAAGAAATAAGCCTTTGCCGGATTCTTCAAGCAGTTGATTTGAACGATTAACGAAATATACTCAGTATGAGCCTAAGCGCACGTACATAATATCACGAATTTCGACTGGTCTGACTCCGGGTGGTAGACGAGACCACATATATGCATGTACTCGCTGCGATAGAAATCAGAACAATCTTGGCCTTCTCAGCGATCGAGTAGAGCATCAGTATGAGTGAGAGCTGTATCAGCTGATAATGTCTAATCAATTTCTCGTTCAAAAGTTGTTAAATTTTGGCGTGATCTAATCCATTCTATCGAGCTATACTGTGTAACACTTACGATATGTACACCTGTGTCTTAGGTGGTGTGCTGACAGGTGTGCACGTAGTGAGCTGATCTAGACTATACTGCGCAGGCGCAGCGAGATATGTATCCACACGACACGTATAGAACGTGTGAATGGCGTCATCACGAACATACACTGTGCGAAGACTCACCAGTATCTGAAAAACATGCGAATATATATACTTAAGTATTACACGAGCGAGTGATATCTGTCGAGGAGCATCCGGGTCGATATGAGTGCAGGGCGAGCGGAGTGGTCAGAAGGAGTGTGAGCGGTGACTAGTTGAGGATGTATATAAATAGCTGTATCGGATCGCTCACACCCAACTGTAGAGGGCGATGAGTATATAACGTACGATATCGATATAAATATAGTCATCCTATACTTGACTATATAGTATAGGTATTACCATATAATATAGTAGGAATTGTAACTGAGTATCGGGTATAAGCTCTTTATATAATCATATAAGCTACTAATAGTCGAATACATACATATTACATATAACTAGATATTGGTGACACAAAATTAGTGAGCCAGTGTATGATTATATATCCGATATAACCACGATGAGCAGAACTATGAGTGGTTTTGTAGTTTAATATGCCTATATGTGACTCAATAGGTCGTATCTCACAACGAGAAGAGAAGTGCTGCTATCTAAGCTAATGAAGTGACTAGTTTCACCATACCTTAGCCGAGGAGTGCAGAGGAAAACATGTCACGCTCAGTCTTGCAGCGTTCCAGGATTCACGCTTATCAGAGCTATATGCACCTATCTACTATAGGTGAGCATATCTTTGCGAGTAATTGATGTATATGTGAACTCACCGGTTCTGTGAGTGTCTGTACTGACCGTTCATGATACGTATGAGCTAACCATTAGCAGGCAGGTATACTAATATATAAGTATACGTATATAGTATATATATATATAGAACTACTATAGTCTACTATAGGTTTCAGGGTGAGAATATATATATAGAGTGATTGGTCACTCAGAAATATCTATCATATAACGTTATAACGAGTGTCAGGAGATTATATAGTATATATATAATAATACCGTGAGCTAACTATATAAGTCACATATAATATACGTAGTAATATAATATATATATTTATAAATATATTATAATAATATATATTATTATATATAATATAGTATATGATATACTATATATATTATAATATATATTAAGTATATAGTATATATATATATATATATATAATATATATATATATATATAATATCTTTTATCAGGAAAAAATAGTCGTGTTAATTGATAGAGAAGTTACAGACAAGTTTTAACTTTTTCTTGTGAATTTGCAAGAAATTTATTCAGTACGGGTATGTATTAGGTACTGATGCAAAAATATTTATAGGAGGTAGTTTTGGAAAAATTAGATAACGGGAGCGTGTTTCTAGACTATACCAGACTTACCATGTCAAGATTGAGCATGAGCTCGTTAAGTCATGAAGGTCAGCAGAAGTGCACTAGAGAAAAATAGTGAGACGGTGTAGGAAAGATGTGTCGCAAGAGACCCCTCTCAATGGAGGAGGTTTATGTCGACTGAAGAAAATCACGAAGAAGCAGCGTCCGGTTATAATAGCGAATGAAATAAAGAGTGACGCAGCAATTCGATTGATAAGACTAAATGCCCTAGACTCAACCAATTTTGGAGAGGAGTCAGTGTAAGTGAATCACTCGCCAATCGCAATGAAGGCATACTCATATCAAAGAGCGGAAACGCACACCCCTATAAAGATTAAACAACTGAGGTGACGTAAAGAAATTCTGAATGCGCCTCAAAACACCCAAACTTTTGGAAGCATGTTTAGAAAGGGAAGTATATGAACATTCCAATTAAAGGTCACGAAAAAAAATAAACACCGAAGAATACTTAAAACAGATCGAAGATTTGAGTAATGTGTTCTTCAAGGAGAAGGATATTAGTTGTTGGAAAATTATATCAAGTATATAGATTATAGATGGAAACAGGTTTTTAAGTAATTTAAAACAACCTTGTTTTTTCAATGCCCCCAAGAGTTCACTCAAGAAAGAATCAGAGCTTTCTATTGATCCAAGAGCGTCCTCCTAGCCGTGAGGTAATTGTTGTTGGAAAGGACGTCTATCAAAATGAGGGAAGTAATGAAGGGTGAAGTAGTCGGCATAGGAGTGGATATGTGACTGAAAGTAATAGAGAGAGTTATTAAATGAAGAAGTAGAAAGAGTTAGAGATAAAACAGAACCATTGAACAACACTAATTACAGTTTTAAAGGGTAAACTTTGGCATTCACCAAAGCACTGAAGGAAAGAGAACCAGGAAACAAAGAAACAGAACGACTAGGAAATAGCACTAGCCAGTCGAGCTTTTCTTTACTGACTATCTGAAATGAGATAAGAAGATCCAATAATTTTTTCAAAACTTCCTGTTTAGGGTTTATAGGTTAGAAAAATTCTATAAAGAGCGAAAGTTAGAGACATTTGGCGATAGTTGGAGGGTTGATTTGGTTCCCTTTTTTTGTACAGGAGCCACCTTTCCAGCAAGAAAGGAATGCCAAAGTAGAAAAGATAGAGACGGAATGATTTAACTAGGCAGAGTGCAAGCTTGAAAGCACAAAAGTTTGAGACATTATAGGAGAATACCCTCAGAACAGTATGCCTTCTTATGTTAAGCTCTGAAAAAAGCAGAAATAACACTTTTGAAAAAATTACAATATTAAGCAAATGAGTTGAATGGAGGTGGAGAAAAAGGAAACGGCACTGAATGCGTCTAAGGCTTGGAATTAGAAACAAAAGGTGTTGAATAACAGAGCCCAGCTTTAATGGAAGGTTAAACGACAGTTGTGCTGTCGTAATAGCTAAAGAGGGCAAGGAAGAAAAAATAGGTGCACGCCTCCATACCAAGAGAGAATTAGCTCGGCTTTGTACACTCCGAGGGACCCTTTAACAACGGCAAGCTGTAGTCATTCCATGGGAATTCGAAAAGTAGGAACCCGAAGTCCAACTGTTTAGCAGCGCCAAGTGCTTAAAAAACGTTTTCCTCGCCCGCCATGGAAGCCAATGACTCCCCCTCGACGTCGTCAGAAACCAAGAAACAGAGATATGAGAAGGATTGGAGGAACCCAGAGGAGCAAAGAATTTAAAGGAATAAGGAGAGGAGGGATTTAGTGAGATTAGGAATAGGTCTAGAATGTGGGTTCATCTCGAAAAGACGATTAGAGATACGAGTAGGGAGCTGCAACAACTGCTCGGTTAGAGGGTTGGATAGAAAAAGATTGTAGAGAGTCATTAACTTGACTTGAGAAATTAGAGGAAAGCAATTGACGTTGGTAAAACGTTGCAATCACCAAGAATGATGATTTGAGAAAAAGTGAAAAGCAAGAGAGAATCTTTTCTAATTATTATTGACATATTATTGTTAAGCTGAGTCATTAGGCTAGAATATCGGACAAACGGGTTCAACATCGAGAAAAGACACGAAAAAATACATCACTGCACAAATCCGTGCAGCAACTGCCTTTGGCTGAGAAATTGAGGGGAGAGAGAATAGTAGGAGTCAACAAAGTAGAGCTTGAAGTCAGAACGCTCAAAACTCTGAAGTTTCGGTTAGGAATAAGAGAAATGAGGCTTTAGAGGAGGAGAACGGGTGAATATTCAACAATCTGAAAGTTAGAATTTAAAGACCGGACTGAAAGGTTGCAGAAATTTAGAGGAGAAGACAGAGACCCGTCATCAAACACATCGCCGGCAAGTTCGCGTGACACCACCAACTGACATCACCGGAAGGCCGTCAAATCGGCCCTTTAAGTGGGTGATGAGGGGTAGGGTTAGGACTAACGGGGTTACAGTTTTTAGAAGCCAGCCCTATAGGCTTCTGAAGGAGCGTGCTAATCGGCGTGCAGAACAATTTTTAGCCTTTCCTTAGTTTTCTTTTTAAGAGTAGGGTGGTCGTCCTGTAATTGCTATTTTATTGTGCCTGGTGATGAAGGGAGAGTTTACACCCCAAGGTAGCGAGATGTAAGAAGATGTGTATTCAAGCACGAAAAAGGGAAGAACCATTGGGCGCTGGAGTGCCACATGGGATGTACTCTAAAACTCCACATATGCCCAATGGTGGGTAATCTCATTGCGTCACGGAGCGCTCTCCCTCTCACTTATTTATTATCTAGTATTTCAGGTATTAATAAGTGTTTTTCAAAATTATAAAAATGGTAATATTCATTGGATTATATATTATGTTATTATAATTATTATTAATTATATTATTATTGATTATTATTATTATTATATAAGAGTATTGTTTTATACTTGATTATTATTATTATTATTTCATTAATTATTATTGATTAATGATATTATTATCTATTATTATTATATTATCTACTTTTATTATTATTATTATTATTATTATTAATTATTATTAATATTATCTATTTTATTAAATTATTATATTATTATTGATTATTGATTATTATTATTATCATATTGAATTGCATTATATATATATATTATTACTGATATCATATAGTATAGTATAGTAGTATATAGTATATATAATAATATAGTATAACGCTTCATACGTGAATATACTATAGATATAATATACCATAGTAGTATACTATATATAATATATATAATATATACTATAAGTACTATTATAATATATTATATTAATTATTATTGCATATATATAACTATATATATATATATTTATTACTATATATATTATATATATATTATATTATATATATATAGTATATTCATAATATATATGATATAAGTATATATACTAGTATATATATATAATTATATATGATATATATACGTATTATTATTATATATATATATGTCGTGCGGGCGGTGGCGGTGTGGTAGTGCGGTGCGACAAAATTGGCTTGCGGTGCGGTGCGGTGCGGTGCGGTGCGGTGTGGTGCTGGTGCACAACCATCCCTAATTATGAGGTAGGTTGCCGCGTGGCGCAAAAATCCAGTGCTGCGGCCAAACACTAACTGTCAAAGCAAGCTGGGTAGCGAAAAAGCGGCTGGAGTCGTCCCGGAGAATTTTTTGACCGTTTCTTCGAATTTTCGTACTGGATCACCGGCTTCTAAAATATTATCCTCTCTCTCTCTCTCTCGCGACCTGAGCTCTCCTTCCTTCTCTCTTCCTCTCTATTATATATATACAGCCTTATATAGTATATAGTATATTAGAGGTATACTAGTACTATTATACTCATGAGGCTAGCCGGTGATACTATGATATAGCAGCGCTATACGCGGGTATGACTAGTAATGGTATATATACGTGTATCACGTACCTGAATAGTAGGGATACGGTACATGTGACGGCTCGGGATAGGCGGCGCTCGCACTGTCTTTGAATTGGCGGTAGTGTTTTTTTTTATGACGAATAAAGCTTAAAAATGGCCGTATAAATCTTGAGACCAAAATACTTGCTTTACTGGGTGTGAAGGCGCTGCAGCATTCTTTTCCTGTTTTTTAATTTTTCTATTAAAAAAATTGGTATGAACTTATTTCGAATTGTGTTAGTTTAGTACTAATTTTTTCTTAGTTATTCGACATTGTTCGAGTGTAATAAGATAGGTAAATGATAATTACGTTTTATTAATTAAGAAATTAAAGTTGATACAACTAGCGTCTGTAAACAAATAGTATATATATATCATATATCATATGATATATATTATATATACTATACATATATATATAATATGTAGTATCATATATAGCTTACTATATATATATATATATAGTATACATATATATATAGGTTAAGTATATATATACGTAGGCTCTACTATATAATGATATAGTATCACTAAGATCGCAACTATATATAGTATAGCGCTATATCGTATGATATAGTATGATATAGCGCCCGGTATACTTAGTATATATATATATATAATATCTTGAGGAGCATAATAATATTAATATACTATATATATTATAATACTGGGTATATTAATATATAATGATATAATACTATTATATATATATATTAGTATAGTAATATAACTTAAAAAGGCAAAATATCAGAAAGAGCCAGGAGAATTATCTCGGAAAAGTAATGACACTGTACAGTAAAAACCAATTACATATTTGGAATCAGCGTATAAAGCATATTACGAGTCTTGACATTCATCATCGATAAGAACGATTTTTCCAGAAAAGAAAAATTTACATATTTGGAATCAAGGCCATAATGTTATAAATCAACTTCGTTGCATGATTTAAAAACTAACGAAAATACCCACGGGTAACCGCATTGATACAGGAGTCGGGTCCTCCGGCCTCTTAGGTGGACGACGAGGGGGACTTCGTCCCGCCCTCTGTCCCCCCCCACGGCTCGAGCCCCCTAATGGAAATATGTTTTCCTTGAACTTCAATTTGTTTTTCTGTAAGTGCCGATGAGGGACATGAGGGGGGACGAAACGACCTTTACATATAAATAAAGCTTTATATGCCTGATTCCAAAATATGTAAATTTGTTTTTCTGTAAGTGTCGTTACTTTTTGAGTTTTTCTTTGTTTACATTCCTGTAATAAGCTTTATACGCTGATTACAATTTTGAATTAGGCTTTCGTGTAGGTGTAGCATTCTTTTCGAGATAAATCTCACTGGCCCTTTTTCTGAAATTTGCCCTTAAAAAAAAAAACTAGTTATTAAACTTCCTCTGCTGAAATAAAAAGCGAAAATCGTAACAAATTTTTTTTTGTTATCACTCCTTTACCTACTACTACTACTATAATATTATAATATTATATACTAATAGTATAATCTATATATAATATATATACCTATATATATATATATATAGTATTATATATATATATATATATATATATATATATTATAGTTATATATATATATAGTAGTAGAGTACAGTATATATATATAGTAATATCCGAATATAATAAAGTATCATAGATTGAGTTTTTCAAAATTTCAAACTGATAA
Organism: Trachelipus rathkii; assembly: GCA_015478945.1. Classification (NCBI taxonomy): domain Eukaryota; kingdom Metazoa; phylum Arthropoda; class Malacostraca; order Isopoda; family Trachelipodidae; genus Trachelipus; species Trachelipus rathkii. The sequence continues at coordinate 9,551 of JABUQX010023071.1, read as the reverse complement.
AGTAGATTTAAAATTTAAACTTAACACGTTTCTTACTCAACTTTTAATGTATATTTAGGTGTATTGCTTATTTTTAGTCTACCTGTTACAATTTTGAATTAGCTTCTTTAGAGGTCACCTAACAATTTTCATGGACAAGAAACGCGAGCCATCCAGCTCACATGAACTATCATATATATATAGTAATATCAGTACAATATATATATAGCTATATAGATATATATAAATATACTATATATCAGTAGGGCTTTACTATCGAAACACAATTTATATTATTATCATACTATATACTATATAATATAATATAATATATACTATATTATATAATATTTATAGTATAGATATATATAATATATATATATATATAATATACATATATAATATATATATGAAATCATATATATATATATAATATATTATATATATTTATTTATATTAATATAGTTATATAATATATGATAGTATAATCATATATATATATATATATATATATACTATATTATATAATATATATATATATTAAATATATATATATATATATATATATATATCATATATATATCTATGTATATATTATATATATATATATATATATATATATATAATACATAATATATATTATATATATATATATAATATATTATATATTTCTATATGAATAGATATTATAGTATATATATATAATAATATATAAGTATTTTATATATATATTAATAGTATATGATAATATATTTTATTAGGTATATATAATATATATATATATATATTTATATATATATAATAATATATAGTATATATCTATATATATAATATATATATTATATATATATATATTAGTATATATAGTATATATATCATCTTATATAAATTATATATATATAATATATATATTATATATACCTCAAGTTGCATTTGGAGCGATATCTTGAAACACAAAATCCCATAATTTCCCCTAACATATTTTAGGAAAATTTCTATTTCTCCCTACGAATTTATTGTTGAATTATGAAGCCCAAAAAGTTTAAAGAGATCAAAGTTCGCCATTGTTATTTTTTTTTTAAATTCTTTCCCCAAAGATTTTATTATTTTTAAAAAAATCCTCGTGGCAAGCAACACAAGTGCGTTTCATTGTTTCTTTTGAAAAATATTTTATGACAAATTACGAAAATAGGTTTCTTTGGCTTGAATACTGATATTTATTTATATCAAAGAAGTTTTCACTACTCTGACACTAGTATCAGCTAGTTTTACAAAGAGACTCTCAAGTAAGAATGGTTGGGGCTGGGAACATCTAGCAATTTTTCGTCTTCCATTGCGTAGCGATAGATTAACGTATAACAGTCGACGAATCCTTGAAGTTATGCAAAGAATCCTAGGTATAGGAGAAAAGAGAAAAGCAGAAGTACCTTCTGGTCTAGAAGTAGTAGAGACCGAGGTGGAGTCAGGCTGGGATGCGAAGTGGTGATTGTTGTTATTAAGCTCTCCTTGATTTAATTTAATAACGCTTTTTCCTTAATAGATTTTTCCATAAAAAATTTAAACCACAAAATTCGTCTCCATGGATGAGGATTTATAACAATAAAACGAATGAAACATAAAAGTAAATAACAGGATGGGCTGGAAAAAGGTATATTTCATAAGGAAGGGTAATCCTTCTCCCCACAGCAGGTTGCGGGCCAGAGACACAAAATCTCACGGACCCCACCCCGTAGGGTGGGCTGTAGATTTGTCTTCGTGAAGATCCTCCCGGAACTCTACGCTGGTTTTCCCCCCGTGTACCACACGGCACCTTATTTCTTCACGTAAAACCTGAGATTGTACACCAACGTGCAGAAGAGAATCCTCAGTGGTTAGCTGAGGCTCAGGATCCCTACAATTTAAAGCACTATTTCTAATGTGAAAGACCGAGTTTTCTCCTGTACCCTCATATGTGAGGTGAGCTGAAGACCCATGAGGGAAGAGGCACCAGATAGCCCAGTGGGTTGCGATGGGAAAAAAGGGGAGGACAATCTACGTACAATTATTTAAGGGGATTAATAATAATAATAATAATAATAATAATAATAATAATAATAATAATAATATCATATGAGGAAATAATGAAAAAAAAAATTCACTTGATTCTACTATACAGTAACAGTGATAATAAAATAATTAATAATAAATAATAATAATAATAATAATAATAATAATAATAGATAGAAACTGTGGAGAAGGAGGATTGTAAGATATAAATAATAGGAAAAATGAAGGGACAGAAAGATTAAAAGTATTCCTATATGAATATGCACATACTTAGGGCTAGAGTACGGAGTGACGTGCAAAAGACCCGCAAGCAATGGTTTCTTGTCGCTATGCTATTTTCCAGGTAGTTCACCAAGAGCATAACACGGCAACAAGAATCAATATACCTCTTACGGGGAAATATATATATATAAATTTTAGAGAGTTATCTAGTGATACGTTTATTTAATATACTATTTATATATACATATTATATATATAATATGTTAATATATCATATATGTTATTAGTATATATATATAATATATAGTATATATATGCGATTATGCGTGTTTAAATGTATGTTAACCATGAAGGAGGAAAAACTCTAGACTTTTAAGAAAACTTTAAATTTAGAAAAAGTGTTTTAATAAGATATATGTGTAATAGAACATAAAATCAAAGTATTAAAAAAAAAAAAAAAAAAAAAAATTTTCTTAATTTTATAATATTTTTTTTTTAAGTAATCGCATTTTTTTGGGTCAGTGGTACTTATTTTTTGGTACGTTTTTAGTTACTGATAACAGAGAAAATGTGTTTAAAAAAAGTAAAGGACTAAAACAATATATATACTTATATATAGTATATATATAATAGTAAAATATAAGTATATACTATTATATATAGTATATATATATCAGTGTATATTATATTATATATATATATATATATATTATATAGTGACTCAATATACTCTTGACTAGTTTTATATTGTTTTCAAATAAATAAATAATAATGAAATATTTAATTTTATCTTTGATCTGGCAACATTTTCTATTGGTTATAATCGAGAAGAAAACAATTTTGTTTCGTATACTTTTAGTAATATTTCTGAGAGTTCTAATGTGAAGTTGTTTATGCTTTATACGAGAAAAAAATTGTTTTTTTAGAACTACCACCGGGAAATCAAATAATTATAGATTAAGATTGTATATAATTTTTTGTTTTTTTTTTTAAAAACTAATTGGAACCCTAAGGGTAGACCTCCCGATGTAAGTGAAGTCGGGGTCTCGTCGCCTCTCCTTGGTAACGCAAGCCAATATAGCCTATTTTCCCCTATGGAGCAAAGTGGAAAGTGAAAAATACCGTAATGAAGTGAAGAAATAAAACAATATCCAAATAAGTGAAAATAAATACAGAAGGTAAAAAAGCAGCAAGGATTTTTAAGTGCCAAATGTCTGTATACCTATTTAGCTCCCGAATAAATTTTACCCCAAGTGTTACGTCTGACCCGAGTGTGAGCGGGGAGACTGTCTGAAAGGTTAGATGTCACACGACATGCCTGTTCACTCCTCTTTGGGGTCAAGACAAAGCTATTCAGTGGAACCTGGCAAGATTTCCTTGTTAGCTCATCGGTGTTAAGGGTACGAACTCTTGGCTTTAACATCCTAAAAGGGAGTAAAGGGCTACACAACCCACTTGAGGGACTTTTGGATAAAGATGTACAAATTATAGCAGCTACTGGGTTGATTAATAGTTGCCAACATTGCTGCTGTTAACCTATGTTAAATATGATTGTTCACTCTGCCGCGACTCGCAATTAAACATTTAGCGCAGATGTGGTGATATGAACTGCTGAGTCTAGACTTATGAAAAGTGGCTAGGATCAAGTGCGCTGGGAATATGTAAGGGCTGAAAGATGTCAGAGTGCGGCAGAGTGTGATGGTGGGATGCGGCAGAAGACTGTCTGAAGGTTAGTTGTAGTAGTGCAACGAAATGGCCGATACCACGTCCGCTCTTTTGGTAGGGAGCAATAATGCTGTGGCTTCGGTAAGCTGGGGTGTATGGAATAGCCTGTGGAGCCGAGATGTGTCTCTCTCGCTACGTATGTAAGCCGTCTATACAGATACGGGTGGTTTAGGGGGTGTAACGCTGACTGACGGAATTGAGCGCTTATAGCATGATCTGAATGAGGACCGGCATGTTACAGGGGTAGAGTTGAAGCGGTGTTTGCAAATCTCATCTCAGACGTACGTGAGGGACACTTTCTTGCTGCAGCACGATAAATCTTAGTTAACAAGATTGGAAGTATCACAAGGCACAGATTTTAATGTTGTGGCTGCTGTTCATATATGAGCTATGGCACACAATTGTGGTGAGCGATTCGGATACTGTATATGGTCTGTAGTTTACCTTTACTTCACGAAAACAAATTTTACCCAGTGTTACGCTCTGAGCCGCGAGTGGTGAGCGGGAGATCTGCGTCCTGAAGGTGGCTTATAAGGAATCGTGGGGTCACGTCGGAATCTGATTGAGTAGTGCCGTTTATCACGGCGGGAGTTCAATCGTCGTTTATAGGGAAGGAAGGTTATGAGATCTGGTTGCGAGACGGTGGGAGAGCGTGTGGAGCTTATGATGGATCTTCTGCGTTCTATTGTTCAAGTCTCAGATCGTGGTGGTAAAGTGGGAGTCAGGATGGTCAACGGGAGTGGGCATTCTTGTGGACGTTGGTACGATCGGGAGCCGGTACAAGAATAAGTAGGGGTCCGAGAGGTGTATTAAAGACTAGAGATTCGAAGAACACGCCAGACGACATGGAGAGGGGTAGGAACTCGTTGTTATGTGGGAAAATACAAAATAAAAGAGACACGTTAGAGACCAGCGAAATTTAAGAATTTGGACGCCTAGAATTGTTCGTGTTTAACACTGCTGAATATGAATTCAGTTTCGCTGCGAATAAAATTTACCCCAAGTGTTAGGCCAGCGTTAGCCGGCTATCTTAGACGGCCAGAAGTAGTGAGGCGTCGGAGATGAATACTAGTCTGAAGGTCAGACAGATAAGTACAATACGCTGTGATATAAAGTGCGGTCTCAGCTCCTCCTTCTCGGAGCACGAGTGATTAGAGGCGAAAACATGGCTTGCTGGCAGTGTGGCCAACAACACTGGGAGACACGGCGAGTGTTATCTCTTGTTTTAGCTCAATCGTGGTTAAGGGTAACGGCTCTTGCTTCAAACAGGTCCTGTAATTCAGAGGGTGAAGGAAGGGGGGCAATTTCATAATGCACGACGATGTTAAGAGTTTGATTGTTTGGTGAGACATGAAGTTATTAGGCAACATATAATAAGCAGCGATGTTAAGTAGCCAATACTGTCTGAGCGTCCTAATTTAGCTCCCGAATAAAAGTTTACCACAAAGTTCCCTCTGGCCCGAGTGGTGAGCCGGGGAGATCTGTTCCTGAAGGTTAGATGTCCAACGGAATGCCGTTCACTCCTCGTTGTGGAACGCGAAAGCTTTCAGTGGAACCGTGCTAGATTTTTCCTTTTTCAGCTCATCGTGTTAAACGGGAGGTAACGGCTCTTGGGCTTTAAATGACCTTTAGTAAAGGAGTTAAAGGGAGGTGTCAAGACTCTCATTTGATGGGACTTCTTTGGAAAAGTACATAATAAAAAGCAAAGTCGATTTAAGTGCGAAATGTCTGTATATATGTATAATAATTATTATAGATTATATGTATATATGAAGTATATATTTAGTTGAGTTATATGTTATGATAATGTATATAACTATATATATTATATATTACTGTATAGTATATAGTAAGGTAGTAGGTATACTATTATATACATTATAGGTGATATTATAGTAGTTAGTAGAGGATGGAGTGGATTAGTAGATATAGTATGTATAGATGCAGTGAGGAGGAATAGCTTGACGATGAGATGATATATATGTATATGTATGGATATCTATATAGGTGAGAGTATTAGTATTATAATACTTATACGTATTTTTTTTGAATACATTTATATTCTCATAATTTATGTGCGTAATATTTAAGCTCTTGTTTCTTCAGAATGTTTTACTTAAAATTTTACTAGGGTAGTTGTTTTTCGCTTCCTAGTAAATGTTACACCTTAACGCTTAAGTATAATTATCCGCTAGTTATATCTGGTGAGTGAAGTGGTTTAATGTTTTATGAGTGTTAAGTCTTAGGATAGTACGTTGAGGTGGATTGACGTTGCAGATGATATATCGTCATACGTTGAGTGAATGAAGTGGCTGATGGGCGCTGTTGGTTGTAGTGTGTAGGGGAGTATGGCAGTATGTTTTAAGCTGGCTTAGTTATGAAGAGATATGATGTATTTATATACACATAATTGATTTATTATGTAGATTGTTCATGTGAAATAAAGTTGATTTGGAAAGTATATGATATAATAGTGTATAGTACAGGATAAGAGATGTCCTAATGGAGGTGGGAGATCCGAAACGGTCCGTACCTATTGACCTTGTTTGTGATCTATAAGTAAAGTGTGTTTTAAGTGCTTTGAACTGTATATATAAATTAAACTACATATGAAAATAGGTAAATATAGATCATGTGACAAATAATGGTGTCAAGTCATAAGTTAAAGGAAAAAAAAAGATAAATTACATATTCATGTGTTTACATTTATGAAACGACGGAGTTAAGTCTAGTTTAGACGTTTTTACCCGGCACAATGTAGACATATCTGTTCAAAAGAGTTGTATGCTGGCCCTGTGTATAAAACACCAGATAGATGAGAAGGCTGTCTATCGTGCAGTCTAGTGAAAAAAGCCTTGTTGTTTGCGTTATTAGTAACTCGAAAAAATGCATTACTGGTTATGTGATTGTAGATATTAAAATATAAGAGCTGAAACACTAAGAGATCACTCGAGAAAAAAATGATATGAGCCGTAGGAGCTTGCAAACTTAAAGATGCGACTACCAAAGACGTAATGAGGAACACGATGCTGTAGATACGCACGTATCATAAATGAGAATACGACCTAGCATCAGTATCTGGAGACACTTTTGCCACAAGAGACTGCTCCCCTGGTTAAGCTTCGGGAAGGTCATACGTGTTTACTTAAGTATCTATAGAATATCAGCAGGAGATCTATTTCTCTATACATCGGTTAATTAATCGTGTACCCGCCGAAGGAAAGAGATAGTGTAAGACTAGTATATGGATCCATATTAGAAGATTGTTTTACACCGCTGATTTTTATTAATAGATGTTTGCGACGTCCATTGCAAAGATCCACGAGAAATAAACGGTAACTGTTTTCTTACTTGTTAGTCCGACTGGACCTTTTTGAGATCACGCGTGTGTTAGCAGGAAGTTTCCAAAAAAAAATCGTATATATAATTCTATGGAAGCATAGATAGCGGTTGTTAATTTGTAGTGGTGGTGGTATATCTATAATAAGTTATATGAATAGTGATATATATTATATTAGTGTATAGATACTCACTGATAATATAGTGTATATGGTATTATATAGTATATATATATAGTAAGTCTATAATAGTATATGATATATTATTATATATTTATATCACGGCCAAATAGGGGGCTCGAGCCGACGGGAGCAGAAGGGGGGACGATTTCCATAATCCCGTAGGGGAGGGCGGAGGAAACGCCCCGCGACACCCAAATACCAAAGAAGCGGGGGTTCCGGAAGACCCTCCCCGGAAGGGGGACATAGTCCCTACGCTGGTCGTTCCCGCGGAAGGGCACGGAGAGACCACGCGAACTCCTGCCATCTTTTGCGGTTTACCCTTGGTAATTCCTTTAGTTAGAAAAAAAAAATACTAGACGGAGTCGTAAAATCGCTGACTAAGTTCTGATGTATTTTGAATCAGTCAAATCCAAATTTCACCATTTATGGTCCATAAAGAAACCCTGTACTATTTTTTTTGGGCTTACGAGTACCGTTCAAAAGGTCAATACTAGACTTTCTCCATATACTATAATATTATGATATATATAATATAATAGTATAATAGTAATATAATATTAGATATAGATATATATATATAGTCTATATGACTACTATTCTATAAGTATGCGTATATAGCCTGATCGTTCTATAATATACTAAGATAGCGATAACCCAATATAATGATTGTAATTAAAAATTATTTATAGGACCGTTTTCGTAGAACCGTGACTGTCCCTGTCATTGTCGCTATTCGAAATAATGACGTAATTGCATTTTGAAATTAAGAATATAAACTATTACTGTATTTTAAGAATCTATAAAAATGTTTGTAAAAAATAAATGTTAAAATATAAATAATACTAGAAAAAAATTAACTTAAATAAAATGTTTTTCTTAATATTCCTTAAAAATTCTGCTAAAAATAATATCTAAAGTAATATTTTTTTTATACTTAAATGTTTATTATAGTCCGATTAATTATAATAGCTGAATGGAGTGGACAAGGTACACAAGCGTCCAGAACGTCCGGATAAATTAACCTTTAGTATTAACCTTGGTGTATGTGGGGGTTTTTATCGTTATATAACTCTCTTCGACCGTTTAGGGAGTCGCTGCCTTCAAATTACTGTATGTATATATATATATAATATGATATATAGTATATATATATATATAGATATACTATTATATATATATATTAATATTATATAGATATATATATAATATATATAATTATAACTAGTAGTATATATATATATATATATACTATATAAATTATATAATTAAAATTGAAATTAAATTTGAAATTAGGATTATATTTTTGTGTACAATTGTCAAATGAATAAAAAAGCAAATTTGTTTTCAAATTACAGGAATCATTTTAAGCCGTTACAAAATTCATGTCGATGTTTTTTTGGACATGTGGAAATGTTTTTTTTAATGTATGTGTGAGTACTTTTTCCTGAGTAAACCCTTATATTGGTATTATATATGATGAGACTATATACTAGTGGATACGTATATATATATATTACATATATATTAGTATTTATATATATATGAATATATATACTAATATATAGTATAATAGTATATATATATATATATCAGTATATGATTTAGTATATATAGTATATATATATAGTATATATATTATATAATATTATATAGTAGGTTGGTATATATATATATATATACTATATAATATATATTCTATATATTTAGATTATTATTATTAGTAGTTGTTATATAGTAGTTGTAATGGAGCTATGAACCTAGTAGTAGTATCTATATATTATTTATATATATTATATAGTATATATATTCACTTATATTAATATATATATATATATATATACTGCTATATAGTATATAATATAGTTAAATATAATATATATATAGTATACGCTATATTTTATGATATCTATATATATATATATATGTATAATATAATAGTTAGTATATATATATTATATATATATATTAGCTATACATATATATATGTATATATATATATATAAGTAGTAACATTATGATATATATAGTAATATGATAGTATACGTATATAATATATAA